>VNJY01004615.1:0-149090 GCA_008042715.1 Drosophila bocki | reverse complement strand
CTTGCAACTTTTATTTTTTTTTTTTTTTTTTTTCTGTTGTCTCCGCATAAATTAAATAATAAAATGCTCGAGAGTGTGTCTGTGTCTGCGCAATTGAATGCCTTTGTTGGTGTATTTATGAAACAGATTTGCTGCTCATGTGGATGGATGATGATGGAATGGGAATGGTTAGGGGTATGTGGTATGGGATGGTCTGGGACTGGGTTGGTTGGGTTGATCTGATGCTGGACTAGTGCCTCTGCATGGTGGTGGTTCTTTGCTGCTGATGACAATCATCAGCCAGGCCGCAGCAGCAGTGTGCACACATTTATATAAATCTGTGCTGATCGTAAAGCGTTGTTAAATTTTAATAAATAAATGTTCACATCCTTGTTAAGTTTACCAGCAGCGGGCAAAACATTTGCATTGATTGCACTAAAGCACAGAAAACGAGGAGAAAATAGTGAAAAAAAGAGACAGGGAGAGAGAGTAAACGAGACAAGTTGCATGCAAATTAATGCTATATAATTACGCAGCGAACACGCTGCGTATACTTGATGACAATTTGCATGCGAACAAGGCGAGGGAAAAAAAGCGTCCACAAGTATCCTTGTAAGAGTCAAAGGACAAAACTACCGCATAGCAATACATTTTCCCCCTCGATTTTGCTACTAGAGATGTGGTTTTTGAAACGATATAATATATCGTTTCGATGACGTTTTATAAATTAAATATCATATCAATATTTGCCTTAATTTAGCCCACACACTTAATGATATTAATTTATTTAATTTCTATATCATAGTTTGTTATTTTAATTCCCCCCTTTCCACCTCTATTTCACACCTTTATTCCCCCGTTAATGAGTGCAAAATCAGTCCGCTTTAATGAGATAACAAATCCATTTTCGTAATGAGGCCCAGAGAGTGAGAGATTGTTGAAGCATTAAGTCAAGATCCTTTTTTGCGGGGCCTGGGCAGGTGCAATGTAGCAATTAAGCAATTTGTTCCTGTTATTGTTTATTAATAAACAAACAACAAAGCACCGAGACACCGAGACCGAACTCTGCGCTAATTGCCACAGCAACCAGTCGGAAAAACAGGGAAAATAAAACCTGAGAGAGAGAGAGAGACCTCTGTTAGAGCTCAAATAGATCAAGGATACGGCTGCACATGGAGAGTCCTAGGAGCGTGCAATCCACGGAACCCTTTTTTTTTCTATTTTTGAAGTGCATTTCACCCAGGCCAGGCCCCGGGAACCCTCGGTACTTTTCACTGCCCGCTGGCTCAATTTAAATACCAGCGATGCATGGCCAAAAAGGGGTAAATGGTACATGAAAAGAAATAGTTATTTACAATAAAATATATAAATAATTTAGAAATTAAAAAGGAAACATAAATTTATATAAATGTGAATATAAAACTTATAGAAAAGGCTTGATACCGGTAGAGCAAGGTTAATTTTTATCCAAAATTATTTGTACATATTTTTTCTGAGTGCACAACTGCTGTGCTTGTGTATCTGTGTGTGTGCAAGGTGCAATTGCAGTGCATTTTTCAGCTTGACCGACTCGTCGTCGTCGTCGTCATTGCTGTTGGACCCTTTTCACAGCTTTTTCCAGCTTATTCCTAACTGCGCGACAAACTAAGCAAATTCGCACCCCAAGCAGGAGGCAAAAAACTGGCTGGAAAATGAGGGCCATGCCGGAAAGGGGAGGAGTCCGAGGAAGCGGTTGTCATTTAGTCCAGTTTCCGAGGGGTTAAATGCAGCCATAGGCCACAGGACAGACACAGATACACACACTAACACACCGAAGCGAGAATACTTAACTCAGAGGGTCAGCAGGTTACAAAACTTACTAATTGCTAGAAGGCCTTTGGCACAGAACAGAATACTAGAAAAAGTCAGCTAAATGGGGCACTAAACGGGGTTGAAGCTTTACGTAATTATCACAGTCGATTGAGTAGAGAAATTATATATATTTATTAAATAATTAAGCTGGAGGTATGACTTTTTTAAACGTTTTGTGGGGGGAAATAATAAGTTTTAATTGGTTATAAGAAAAGGTTTAAAAAGAGTTTTGTATTAAATATTACCCTAAAAATACGTGTAAGTAACTTATCTAGAGTTCTTGATTTTTTCTCAATTTTTTGTTATCCCTGAAAAATATGAATGTAGAACATTTCCTGTATTGCCTGCCAATTTTGTCGCTTCCTGCTCTCTGCTGCCGCATTCCTATTAGCCGATATTCCCTTTTTGCTGTTCCAAATCCGTTTAAGTCAAGTGAATCAAAAAATACAGAAAAAAAAGGAAAAGAAAATCACAAAATATATGTAGGAAAAGTAAGACCAAAAAGCCCGACTTACAATTTCAATTTCCAAATGTTTTGCACAGAGAAAGTTGTTGCTGCGATGTTCTTTTTTCATTTTTTCACTTTTTGCTTTGCTTTATTTTGCTTATTTTGTTGTGCTTTGCTTACAAAGTGCCTATCAAGCTGAAACAACAACAAAATATATGGAATGATTGCATTTTGACAACAACAAACATACACACACACACAGAGAAATTCGGGAAATGGGAAATGGAAAACTCTCTGGCATATTGTTACAGGCGGGAGAAGGACGCACTTGCCAAATCGATTTTTGATTATTTTTGCTTATCATTCTGTTTGCTCCTTCCTTTCTCCCGCTTTGCCAGGACTCAGGACTCCGTAAACCCTCCTCCTCCTTCAACAAGGAACCGCCGTAAATTCAATTTAATTTTCTTTAAATATTATTTGAGACAATTTTGCCTGCATTACACACAGAAAGTGTGGAATAACATTTTTTTGTTCGCTCGCCAGAGTTTATTTTATCATGTTTACTTTCAATAACTTTCATATAAGCCCCCACCCCACTCCGCCTCCTTTGAAAATTTCCATTCCGCGCATAAACCTGGCAAACAACAACAACAACAGGAAAAATATGGAAAAAAAATTGTGAGAAAACAAATTTCAGTTCGTTTGCTATTTATTTTATTTATAGCTGAGAGCCTTTTTTGCATTTGGCGGACTTTTGTTTGTCGGCGCAAATTGAAAAATATAATTGAAACAATAAATTGTTTTCTGGAAAAGAGTTGCCAGGGATCTCTGAGAGAGAATTGTGTGCGCAATTTTTTTGGGTTTTTGTTATCCCTGCCAGCGAGCGGAAAAAATCAATTTAATTTCAGGTTTTTTTTTCCACGACTCATTGTTGCTACCTCCACTGCTAACAACTAAAAGTTCGTCTCAGTTCTCTGACCAAAGTCAAGTCATTTGCCAAAGTACGAAAGTACGAAAGTCCTGCCGCGCATAAACATCCCCTAAAACGTGTGGGGGTGGTTTGCAGTCAAGACAGCGAGAAGCAAAAGAAACGCAAAAATAAAAAAATTAAAGAAATGTTTTTCAACAGCAACAACAACGTTAGCAACAACACAAAAAAAATGTATAAATAAAATAAAGTAAAAACTCTACAGAATCAGCAGGAACAGCAGCAGTGGCAGCAACAACAATAAGCGGTACGTGCAACACGAAATGCGCTAAAAAGAATTTCACAGCACGTAGCTGGCAAGTACACAGGGAAAAATGGGGATAAGGAGGTCCTTGAAAATACCAAGGATACTAGGAATATCAAACTTAATATTAGAAATAAGATATAGGTGATTGGGTTTGTTGAAGGAGCCTGGTTTAATCCAAAATCTTGAAAATAATCGTGTGTATTTTAAGGAAATGAAAAAAGGTTATGAAATAGTTAGTCGTTAAAATTTTTAAAAATATATCAAAGAAATTAAATAAAAGGGAAATACAACAACCACAAATTGTTCTAAGTTGTTTAGCAATTTATAAATTCTATCTAAGGATATACTTTATTTTGTATACTTTCTTAGCTGTGTTCTCTTGAAAATATATTCCTCCTTTTATAACTTCCTTTTAATCACAATTAATTAACAAGAAAAACATTAAGAAAAACACCTTAAATTTCAAGCCTCATTAGGATCTCAAAAATGCATATTTATTTTCATATTTTTCCCGTGCATTGGCTAAACTTTTAGCAGGACTTTGCACTTAGCCCGCGCCTGGGGTGTGCGTATGTCCGTGTGATATCAAACAATTTAGCGCATTGCATTACAAGTTGCTGCCGCAAAAAAAAAAAAAAGTTAAAAAGGAAAAAAAAGAAGTTGCAATGCAAGTTTTCTAATTGCAATGGCGCCCCCAAAGGATATCAGGAGGAGTGCAGATCAGGAGGGGAGGAGAGTGCCAAAGGGGTTGCGAAAAAAGGGGGTTAAATCTATGGGGAAATGCTGCTGGCACGCACTCATAAAGTGTTGTTGTTGTTGTTGTTGTTGCTGTTCATCAGCTATGCAAACAAATACGCATAAATATGCACGCACACACGCATACACCCACCTACACCTACACCCCACTCACGCATGCTTTTATGCAAAAAAAAATATAGGAAAAAATAAGAGGAAGGAAAATAACCAACTCAACACGCACAGCAGTTGCACAAAGAAAAAAATCGTTTTAATTTGTAAATGTAATATTTATGAATTTTAATATATTTTAAAAATATTTATTAAATAACTTTTTAGTGCATTGATTTTTAAATAAAATAATCTTAAAAGACAACAATCAGAAAATAAAACAGTGCAAAAAGTCTAAAGACCTTACAGCACCAGAAGATGTATATTTTGTTTTTGTAATTATTACCGCCTTGTATTAATTATTAAAATTGTTTAAAATAAGCAAAAGTTTAAATTTTTTAATTATGCAGCTTTGTTAATCTAAAAAATAGCATGAAAGTCTTTCCAAATTAAAATTAATGATTTTTGAACTCAATTATGATACATTTACGATTCCTTTCCCTGAAAACTGCAAGGATATACAAACTCCGGCTTCCCGAATTATTTTCCTTTCTTATTTTTTAACTTATCTTGATATTTTTAAATTAACTATGCTCTTTATAATTTTATCTTCAAAAGAAAGTTCTCTTTCATTTCAAAATGTGTTTGAAACAATTTAAAGAATATGATCTTTATCATAATTAAATTCTTGATATTCTTAATCTTAATCTCCAATAGGTTTTTATTAATTTTCAATTAATTAATAATACATTTTAATAAATTTCTTTATGTGCACACGCCAAAGAAACATGTGCAAATATACAGCTACAGCATACACTCCACCTCTCTGCTCACTCTTCACATTTCTAGCTTTCTTCCTGGTCTCAAGCTTTCTCCTTACGCACATTGCGTACAGGACAACAACAACTAGCATAGCTAAGGGTGCAAAGAAAAAAAAAAAGAAAGAGAAAAACAAAATGGAAGAAAGAAGAAAAGACGCACTGCAATGGCTTCTTGGCTCTGAACGCACTGAACTCCATATTTACCCAGTCTCTAAAATGTTCTAAAGAACATACCACACCACTCAGGAGGTTACAGTGAAGGAGCATTAAAATTAACTTTAAGAAGAGTCTATACAATTAAATGTACTTGATTTAAAGGAACAGGAACTGCTTAGTTTTTCTTTATAAAATGTGGATAAAATATTTCAAGACTCTTTACACTAGAAATTACAGCTAATATGAAGCCTTCTGAAGAGCTTCTTGAGCTCTTTAGCTCCTTGTTTGCACTTCACATATCACCGCCAAAGATAACAATAATTAATTCCAAGTGCCTTCTTTTTATCACATTTCTAAAAGCATAAAACTTCACCCCAACTATTTATAAAGCACTTCTCCTTAAACACAACTCCCTTTGAAAAATTCTTAAACCTAAAACGCACATCAAAGCGGCGTGAACCCTTGAATCCGGCTAATTTAAGTCCACATCCTTGTTTGCCCTTTTTGATTTGCTAAAGTGTCAAGGAGTTGCAGCCGTTGCACTTAATTGATATTCACTGTGTGGCCCAAGGATGACGCACTTTTGCGCGTAAGGCCATTCTTCCCTCGGCGCTTTCAAGTAGTTGGGTATAAATATTTGCATTTCACAGGCTGGCGGAGCCCGTAGTTGACAGGCGGAAAATTGTGGGGAAAAGCCAGAAGAAGAAGAAGTCGGCACACTAAAAATATTCTAGGAAAAATAAAAAAGAAATATATATATACATGGGGAGAAATCAAGAAACTTGTGAGAGATTCCCTCTAGTGTTGCAATGTTCCTTGGCATTTTAACCCCAAGCAGCCGCCGATGATTGTTGGCTCTGATAAACACAGCCGATGTTTGCCATGTTCGCCATGTTTTTGAGATGCTGGGCGATGCATCTGCATCTGCTGTGCTACTTTGTCGCCGTTAATTATAAAAATTTTTGCATTTTCCCCTCGTTTTTAGCAAGTGGAGGGAATTTTCTAAGCGAGCGCTCAAAAGCGTGCTACAGTTTTTCCCCGCTTTATATTTCGCCTTGGCGGCAGCTTTTGTTGCGAGGGCAATATGTACATATATATATACTAGAAAGTATATAAGAATATATATATATTTAGACTTGTTTGAGCAAATTGCAAGCCAGCAGTTTGAGCTGTGCAAAATACTTGGGGTTGGAGGGTTTTCTCACAACAAAAGTTTAAGAAAAAGAAAACTGTGCAAATAAAACTTTTTGCTTTCGTTGGCTTTCCACTCGCTGCAAAAGGAAAGTCCTTGCCAAGGGTAAATGCAAAGTTCACACACACTCGAGCACTTGGAAAAATAGTTATTAAAATATAAAAGGGTGTTTATAAGTATAATTTAATTTAATGTAATTGTTTTTACATTAGCCTAAAAGGGTATTAAATAATGGATTCTAAAGTTTTCTTAAAGAAAACAATTTGGGAAATATATTTTCACAATATTAATTAAAAGAGCTTAAATATATTATTTTCAAGTTAACAAACTTTTTTAAATAAAATATAATTAAATTATTATTCCAAGTGCATTTTTGTGTGTGAAAGTGGCAAGCGAAAATTTCGCTGTAAAGAAAAGTGAGGGAAATGCGTGCTGGCCAAAAGGATGTTGCAAAAAAAAGAACGAAAGAAAGAAAGAAAAATAAAAAAAACGCCAAAGAAGAAAAGAAAAAGTGAAGGAAAACGCCAAATAAAATGAAGAGAATTGTGGGGAAGCCTCGGCTTTGATTTTGTCTCGCAGGGGAAAGGAAGGTTTGCAGTTGGCAAAACGCTTCACTGCACTTGACTATTATTGAAGTTGGATGCCAGGACCCTGCCAGAATCCTGCCAGAATCCTGCCAGGAACCCCAAGTTTGTCCTTGCAAATGGAGTTGTTGCTGCTGTAGGGAAACTTTTGCCTTGGGGGGCCTTCGGTATGAGGCGGCAAAGGCAACATCTTTGCTGGCATCCTGCCGGCATCCTGGGCATCACATCTCCTCTTCATCGTCATCGTCCTTTGCATATTTTAGCGCGATTCGTGCCTTCGCGTTGCATTTTTTATGTGTTGGTAGGTCATTGCACGTACAAAAGCCACTTTTACTGCGCCACCAGCAACTGCTGCTGCAGCTGCCACTGCCACTGCCATTTTCCGCAGCAGCCACTGCGATTGCTGCTGCGAAAGTTTGTGCGAACTGCTGCTGCTGCTGATGCTGCTCCTGCTGCTGCTGATGCTGCCAAATTAAACAACATTTCTGCTGCTGCCAAAGAGCGTTGTTGAATTTTATTTTCAATTTATTTGCCCTGCCTGCACGCTTTAGGAGTCCTTAAATTCTATTAGGATTTATGAAGCTGAGGGTTTTAATTGCAAAAATGTATTAATTATGTAAAGTAGGGGAGTTATTACCTCTTTTATTTATTTTTTTGTAAATTTTAAAGAATTTTGAAAGCAGTTTTAGCATGTTACGAGAGTTTTGCTTTGAGTTAATTTTTTAATAAAATAAATAGTATTATCTATATATTTTTTAAGAGTCTAGTAAACAATAAATAGACCACAGCTTAGCTGGATTTTTACAGGTCAAGAAGTTGGCTTTATATTTAAAAGGAAATTGAATACAACTTATATCTTCAGGCACAGAATGAAAAATAATAATTAACTTAGGGCTCCTCTTACGCTTCTAGAATATAAATTACTTAAGATTTATTTAGATTTAGGGTCTCGGATTTGTATTTAAAAATATCCATATATACATATATATTTATATTTTTAAATTTTTCAGCAAATCTTAAAACCTTAACATCTCTTTTAGGTTTTATTTCAATTTTATTGTGTCAAAAACCACAAAATAATAATTTCTTCATATTTTGTATCTCAAATATTGACAGGATACTTAAACCTCCTCAATCACAAGGGTATTTAAAGTTCCTAAAACCCTACAAAAAAGAATTCTTCTTCTCTTCTCCCATTTAATGCATTTTAATGGTCAGCATTTGGACGTGGAGTGGCTCTACGACCAACTCGGTGGCTCCATCAAATGCAATTTGGAGCACTCGCTCCTCTTCTCACTTCACGGAGCTGTGTGTCAACTGGAGCGCATTATTTGCATTTCTTGTTTGGTCCACAGTGGGTGCAAAAAAAAAAAGTTTCTAGACCGCCTTTCCTCTCTCTCTGCTGGCTGTTGAATATGCAACTCGGCAATGGCTTTTTAATTTGCGATTCGAGTTGCATAAATCATTTTAGCGGATGCCACGCGACGAATTATAAATTAATGCAATGCCAAAAAATGCAGCAGAGTCATAGATCTGCAGGACTCGGAGGATGGAGGATAAAGGATAGAGCATAAAAGGATGATTTCTGTTTTTTTTTCTCTTTCTGCCTGGCACCGGCACATTTTTATTGATTTTCCTTTTGGCAAATGCAGGCGCTTGAACAATTTTTGCAACCCCAAAAACGAGTCCGGAATTCTTTCATTTTTTTTCTGTTTTCTCTACTTCTGCACTGAAACTCCAGCCATCCCTTGCTTTGTCATGGACCACACGACGCACTTTTAGAAAAGACCAGAAACGATGGAAAAACTGAGAAAAAAGAAAAAAGGCAGTGAAGAGTGGTGGGAGAGGGAGTGGGAGTGGGGGTGGGGGTGGTAGGAGTGTGTGCGATGATAGTGCGTGCGTTGAAAAGGGAGACACAAGAAAAGGCAAAAAAAATTCGCAATGAGGGTTGAAAATAAATTGCTTTTAATTTGATTTCAACTCAATTAAATCTACGAAATGGAATTTCAAATTAATTCTTTTTCTCCTTTGCCTCGCCTTTGCTCACTTTCTGTATTATTAGCCCTTGGGTTTTTCTACTTCCACTATCTAGTTCATTATCCTCGGTTAGTGGTCCTGCAGATCCTGTTCCCAGTGCTAATGCATCTAAAGTAACACGAACACCAAATTCAAGCTAATTAAATGGCTTGTTTTTCGGTATTTTCTCATGGGATATATATTTTTTTTGCTTAAGTTACACAGCTGTTCTTGATTGTTAGGGTTATACAGAGAGCACCCGCATTTAATTAAGAAATCTATAAATTTTAAACTAGCTGAGAAAAATACTTAAGTTTGACAATAGCTCGTAAGATATATTTTAAAATATTATATATGATATCCTGTTTTAGATTATCGGATGTCTGATTATATTTTAATACTTAAAAAAGAAAATATAATTGAAATTAAATAAGCATTCCCCATGAATATTCTTAGAATTCGTTGTTTAATCATCTTCTTTTAGATCATTTCTATTTTCAGTCTAGAAAACTAAATATTTGTGTATATATTGCTAAAAATGGAAAACCTCTGCAAGTTCTTATAGATTATATAGATATATCTATATATATAATGCAGAATAGCTTCATCTCTTCTTGTAGATTTAATATTACTGTGACCGATAATTTCTGGACATTTAAATATGAAAAAATAATGCAAATCTGGCTTAGATATCTGTCTAAGTTTTCTTTAAATTCCCTCAAATATTTAACCCAATAAATCTCACGAAAATTCCTACTCCTTTCCGCTTTCCCAGGCTCCTTCCTTACCCTCTTCCCAAGACCGAACTTAATACCACAAATCCCCTCAATTAACATTCAAGATTCCGATGCGCCCCCATCTTCGAATTAAGAAACGAAATCGGAAAGGGAAATTATAATAATAATTACAATAATAAAAGCTGAACCCATTGAAACCCTCGAATTGTGTCACAAGGCAACACAAATTGCGCTTTGTTTGTGCGCCTGGCTTTTACCCCTTTTTTTTATCACTCATTTCGTGGGCTGCCTTTTCCGCTTTTCCGCTACCTCAATGCAAACAATAAAGAGCTCTCTTCGCTCTGCTCCCCCCGTTGAACTTGACCTTGGTGGAAATTGTGAAGTGAGCTTTTTAGCACATATCAAAACGGTTACATCTCAAGGGGGCGCACACCAAGTCCTCCCCTCTCTTACGATTGACATTGAAAATTTCGCATCTAAATTACGTGTAACAAATCGTTGGATGACGCATCTCTTTGCACGGAGAAAGTGTAGGTATATATATATACCCTGCTTATTTATATACACACAGATTTATATGTGTGTGGCATAGGGGTGGCTGCAATTACAATGCCAAATGAAACGAAAACCCACCCTCATATACACATATACATATAGCCAAGAAAGTCAACCCCCAAAAAAAGAAGGAATGTGGAAGAGATGGGAGAAAAGTCTGACAGCCGCAATCAAAATGGGATATAAGCCATAAAAAGCAAAGAAAAGCAAAGCGGCCATGTAGCTCCCCCTCGTGGACCCAGTGAATCATCAACAGGACGACTTCCCCAGTCTGTATTTTCGACAACCTTCAAGGTCGCCGACGGGGCTAATCAGGAAGCGGAAGCTTTGTCCCCCCCTGCTCCAGCGAAAGTGATAATCAAAATAAACAGAGATTAAGGTGGCAAACATTTTTCGGCTGCTGGGTTTGGAGGCGTTTGTTGCTGTGTAACCTTGAAATGTTTTGCCTACGAAAATCGATTTGCCTTTTCCCTGGGACCGAATTCAGAGTGTGTGCCTCACAAAAGGGTTGTAATTAAGAGCGAGGGGGGAGAGAGATGATTTTATTTTGGCACAGGTCAAGGTTGTTGTCGTCCAGGGCATTAAGTGGTACAAAGTTTAATTTTTGGGGGGTTGAGGTGGCTTTGAATAATTGAGAGGAAAAGTACTGATAATAAAGAAGATTTCAGGAAAAGGTACACTACATTTTAATTTAGTTCAAGCCTATTTTAAGGACTCTACATACCCTTAAGTTTTTTTACTATAAATAGAATCAGATTGAGAGAAAAAATAGTGAAAATAAAGAGTATTTCAGGGAAAGGTAGGCTGCATCTTAATCCTCCTAACTATC
Organism: Drosophila bocki; assembly: GCA_008042715.1. Classification (NCBI taxonomy): domain Eukaryota; kingdom Metazoa; phylum Arthropoda; class Insecta; order Diptera; family Drosophilidae; genus Drosophila; species Drosophila bocki. Next base: position 137,841 of record VNJY01004615.1, on the reverse strand, counting down.
CTTAAGATTTCATACCAAAAATCCAATTCATTCCCTGGTAACTTCCTTACCTTATTCCTCCTATTTTTCCTCAGTGTAAGCTCAAATGTGGAGCAATCCCATTGTGGGTTCGATGTAGGTGCTTCAGCTAATACATCAGCCTCGACGACGTCGAAGGGTTGCCCAAAGTCTCGCCGAGAAACACACACACTCAAGGGGACAACAGGCAGCAAAGGGAACTTTTTATGGCTCATTAGGAGGGGTAGAGGAAGTGCTGAGGGGTTGCTCTTGTTGCTGTGGCTCCCTGTTGTTATTGTTTTGCTTCTTCTTTGCTTCTCCCCCAAAAATTGTGTCATAAAAAGCGAAAATGCCCCGCTGGCTTCTAGTACTTCGGATCCTACCACAAACCCAATTGGGCTAGGTCAGTCCTCCGTTTTTGGGCTCATTTTGAATGTGCGTGTGGCCTGCGGTTACCCACTACCTGTTGCGCCCGAACTCGAACTCGGCTCCCGTTGTTGCCAATAACCGATGCCTTCTCTGCATCCCCTCCCGCAAAATAAATAATCAAGAAAGGCAGAGAGCCGACGGCATCGGCTCATTATGGCATCGCAGCAGCTGCCACCTGCCCCAGAGTCATCATTGTGGGCTTCCTTTTAATAAAAAACTAATAGCCCCAATTAAGTCAACATGCGTTTTGTGCCTCTTTCAACATTTTGCTTTAGTCTGGCTTTATCTTCTGTTTTGTTTCTGTTTTGCATTGTTAAAGCTCGCTAATAAAGTCGGTTCGGTGGAAAAACAGGAGTCCTGCCACTGCACTTAATGGCAGAATCGAATTAAAAAAGCGCTGGAGAGGAACCTTTCAACACAGGAAGCTGGTCACAATACAAAATACAAAACAAAAAAATTGATTTCAAGAAGGTATCTTTTGAGGCTCGTAAACTGTCATCGATTTTTTATGTTTTGTTGCCAAGGAAATGACGAAGCTTTCATCGCCGGATTTTATGCATGTGTCTGTGGGTTTTTGCTTGTCTGTTTTTATTTGGTTTCTTGGTGTTGTGTTGTTTTTTTCTTTTTTTTCTGGGTTGCCTACTTTTGGCCCCATTTTTATAGGTCGTTGGCCTTGTTTTTCGGCGGCTTCTGCTTTGAGTTTTGTCGGGGGCAACTTTAAGTCGTTTGTCTGGGTTTCTGTTGCTTTTCTAGGGGGTCCTTGAAGGGTGTTTTTGTGGACTTAATATGCAGACAATGTGGGTTATGTAAATATAAATTGGAGTTATTAACTTAATTGTGATAATGAAGATGAGTAAATTTTAATAGAATTTAAAATTGGAGTACTGAAAAAAGTTCTTTATTGATTATACAGTAAAAGTATTCCTGTTTTTCTAATGTTTACATTTAAAACATCTTCTTGTGCGTTTTTCGTCCACTTCTAATCACAACTGTACCAAAGCCTCTTCCAAACACAACTGTACTTCAACGCTCTTGTTCACTCTTGTCTTTGTATCAGTTTCAAGGGAAGAACAAAAAAACACCTCAAGAGCTCTCAAGACTCCCAACTAAATTTAGAACCCCAACTCGTAATCCCAGGGCCCCAGTGACATTGTCTCCATCTTTTTCCCCAGTCCCTTTGCCTCATCATTGGGGGGCTGGCACGCTCTCAACTGCAACTGTGTGACTTCTACTCGGGCTCTCCTTTAAAAATAATTGCTTCCGAAATGACAACTGCTGCTGGTGGATGCTAAAATTGTAAAGTACGCCCTGTACGCAGACGCATTTCGTTACCAGTTCCCCGATCCCGATTCCGATTGGGATCCTCAATCCGCATCCCCATCTGCATCCATCCTCCCCCAAGAGAGAGGTTGACGTTCTGGCAACATGTGTGCGCGCCTGCGCGTGCCAACAATGTAAATGCAGCCTGGCGATGGAGATGAAGATGGAAATGGGAATGGAAATGGAAATGGTGTGGTATGGCTTGGTTTTTGGGGAGAAGTACAGGCACTGGAGAAAATAATAACCAATTAGAAAACTAGATTTAAAAATACTTAAAAATCTAAATCAAAATTTTCGGTTGATTCTTTTTAACTTTCAAGATATAAATTAGGTACAATAAAGTAAAAAAACTAAGGAAGACAGGCCTTTTTTATAAATAAAATTTATACAGAAATTCTTGTAGAACACGTCTAGATTTAGTCGTCTGGTGATGTTCTTCAAAAATACACAAATATTCAGATATAAAAAGTTATAGTTTTCAGACACTAAGCTTAGATTCCTTTTATTTATTATATATTTTTTATATAATTCTGTAGTATTATTTAACTCTCCCATTTTATACCCTCATTTTCTCTCCGTGTCTATGATGGCGTCGCTTATTTACCGTTAAGTCGCCGCGGCTGTCAATCAGCCGCCAAAAAGACTCAGCCACAAGGCAGACAAGGGCATTCCACAAGCACTCCTGCGAAGCTGTCTGGATGCGTTTTCTCGATCTTGAACTGGGGCCCATATGTCGTCTCCCCGCTTCCTCGCCTCATTCTTCCCAAGCATTTTCGATCTATTTTTAGCGAAAACTGTTGGGGCCAGGCACTGCACGCCTGCGCACACACACGCAACTACCCTCAATTTCCACATTTTCACATTTAATTTTCCAACTTTACCGTTCGTTCACTCACTTTCCCAGCACTTGGCATTAATGGTTCTTCTGAGAGACCCAAGACCGAGTCTCAGGCTCTTCCATACTCCGGCTCTGATGATATTTATGACTTTGTGCCGGAAATAGAATAGGATTTTGGGTTTACATAAGTAAGAAGCGAGTTTTAAGGCAGCCTTTTTCATGCTTATTGGAATTATCTATGGTTTGGATTTCGGTTGATCTATATAGACAAACATATGGATGAAAAGTAATTTAATATGGCAGCCGGTTCCTTGTAGTTAACCTCTACAAATGTCATTAGTCTTAGTTCTTCTCAGTTCAGTGATTTTAGGAGAAGGAAACTAATTTTTGGTTGGGGATAGCATTGGAATGTGCATCTTTTTAATACAGATTTGTATATTTTAGCAATGCATCTGTACTTGTATAGCATCTTTTATTATTAATAAAGGCTCTTATAATTTTTTTGGATTTTTCCTCAAAAAATAATTTTTAATTCTTAAATTGTTTATATATTAATTACAGGTTAATTTAAGGTTAAAAACCACCTTCTTTTAGAAATCTATTCGTTTTGTAAATGTAAAATAAAATTAATCATATATTTTTGTGAAAATTCTAACATTTATACTTTTTTTGCGCTCTGCGATCAAGAGATAAAAAATTATTATTATTTTTGCTTTAAAATCAACGTTTTCCAAAAACATTAAAAATATTTTTTCCCAGTGTAAAGTAAGCAGTTTCATCAAGCAGTTCATAAGCAGTTCGGCTAAGCAGTTCCAAACATATTCTAGTTGAAGTACGCACTGCTTTACAGCGCGGTCACGAACCTACAAAGACAGCGTCCTCTAGCGATGTACTGTGGGACTTTACTGGCTTGCGTCTTGGCTTAGACCAATCAGATCCAGTTGGAGAAAGCAGTTCGTTTCAGCTCCTATCGATATATATCGATACACGTCGATATACAATATATATATATATCGATAAGCGACGATATATATTGTTAAGCGTCGATAGATTTCGTGAAAAATTAATTATGTGTTGTTGTTCGGGGTCTCTCTTTTTGCTTACAAATAAAAAGGCAAGACCTTAAATTAGGGCCATATTCTAAAAATAGTTTATATAATGTATTCAATTCCTCCTTTATCCTTTCAGATTGTTTATGGAGCCGATGGTCAGCCCGTTCGCCCAGACTCGAAGCGCGGTCGCGGCAAGGGAAAGTCATCTGCCACCGGCAATGGAGCGGGAAGCGCCACAGGTATCGCCGCCGGCAATGGGACACCAACAACTGGGGTAAGTGACGACCATCCACTTGACTTTATTGCCAGCCTCGTCCTCGTCCCTCTCCGCATTTTATTTTATTCATGGGAAATAATTAAGTCACGCGACGGCACTCGCAGACAGTCTGTCTGCGGCCGAGAGGGATTTCCCACAAGCCCGAGCCCGGCTACAGAAAGCGAAACCCAAACCCCAGATTCCGTATTCCGGATCCCCAAGACCAGACCCCCAACGACAGGGACTGGGACCCCATGGCTTGCCCTTTTTTTTTTGTGCGCGCGACATGCCAGAGCCACATTTTCCACGTCATCACGCCCGTCGCCACTTGCTTTGTTTTTGCCAAGGCAGCGGTACACTGGGGAGAAATACTGGGTTGAATGGGGATTTTAATATTTTATTGGAAATAAAACGCATTTAAAGCAATGAGATTTATCTTAGGACTTAATTAAAAATATTTCAAAATAAATTAAACAAAGTCAGAATTATATTTCAAGGAATTTTTTAAGGTCTTCAATTTATATACATTTTTAAAGAAATATATTTTAAGAATATATGAATATTTATCCCAGTTAAAGTCCTACTTTTCCCTCTCAAATTTATTCCCTGTGCATTGTTCGTCATCGGCTTCCCCGAGAGTCCAACACAAACCCAGTCTCTGTCCCAATCCCATCCCCAGACCCAGGGCATCCAGACATCCAGACATAATCTCCGCCGCAGGCCACCAACCGCACGTACATAGCTGGGGGTCACCACCATAAAAATCTGCCAGCAAAAAAGAGAAACGAGAAAAATAACAGACAAAGTTGTGCCTGCTCAGTGACTGGTGACTGGTGCCGGCTGCCTGCAGCCTGCTGCCGGGTGCCGTGTTGACTTGCTCAAAGGAAGGCCAGGCCAGGCCACTTGTGTTATGCCAGAGGATGTGGCAGCCACAAGCCGCACGTAGCAGCGCCAGATACCCGAGCCAAAGCGAATCCAGACCCAGACCATGAGACAGACCCATAGTCAGAGTCAAAGCCAGGAGCCAGAGACCAGCAGAAGCAGCAGCAGCTACTTATTGTTGCCAAGAGACTGGGTCTCGGTCTCCGCGCCGCCCTTTTGAGTCTTGCGTTTTGGGTCTGGGAAAGCCGGGGAAACCCGGGAAATTGCCACCGGCTGCCAGTGACTTTGACCTTTTGCGGATGCGGCCAGAGGGGATTTCCCTTTCAGCAGCACGCAGGCCATCTCAGCTCCGTGTCAGGGCCACGTCTCCACATCGCCAGCTATCCCCAGCTCGATGTCATTGGGATTTCAAGGTCGGGACATCGTAAAAACTTGACACAAGCTAATACACTCACTGTGAATGTGAATGAATGCCACTTAATACAGTGAATGACATAGGCAAAAGGGTCGAGTGTTTTATTATAGAGACCTTCCCCAAAAACCACAAATATGACAGGGATTTAACAGGAATTCTAAAAGCTGAAGGTTGAGATAGGAATGCTTAGTCATTATTTTGAGGAATTTTTTTGAGATATTTCTTATTAAAGAGATTTTCTATCTTAAAATTAAAATATTGCCTGGCTATTTACATATTAAATTTAATTTATGACTAAAAGCCAAGGCAATCTCCCACTTTATGAGTCTCTCGTAGCTTGTGCTTCCATAATGGAATAAACTCCACTTTTCCACTTTCCTCTGGTGGTAGCTCCTCCATCCAGCTCATCACTCAAGTCACTTCATGAACGCCTGCCATCCCACACTGGCATCTCTCATCCGTTGCCAGCGATTTGTTTGGCAAGCGAAACTTGTGGCAACATCTGCGACTCTTGAGGAGGTACTCGCCATGCCAAATGAGGCGTTGATTATGTTGTCACAACCACTGGGAAGGCGGGTGACTCCCTGTTGTGCCACACACACACACAGAACTCGAGGACTCCTTGTCGACCCATAAAAAGACACATCCTCTTAGCCAGCTGCATCACGCGTGGCTCCTTTTGGCCATAAAATCAGCCACGCAACAGGTTGCTGTCTGGGTGTCTGAGTGTCTGATTCCTGGCTGGTAAGACGATGAAGCAGGAAAAACCCCTCGAGCTGGTGGGCTCCACAGGAGCCTTCCTTCAAGTTTTCCGCCAGAATCTCTGGGCTTGCAACACTTGCAAAGTTTTCCCCTTCAGTGGGGAAAGTGAAGTGCACTGAAGTTCGTTCTTTCTCTTTTTTTTCGATGGTATTTGGTGGCCCAGTGACACGGAGGACGCAGACCCCGAGACAGGGCAACAGAAACACGGCTACTGCTCTATTTTTTGTTGTTGTTGTTGTTTTTGGGCGGAAAATTCAGGTCGCGTTGCAGTGCCAGGAACTAAAAATATAAAAAAAGAAGGAGGAGAGAGAAATTAACAGCGGAGCTGGGTAAAGGCAAATCCATTGGCATTGCGGCACGGGATTTGCCAAGGACGAGCTTGCCACGGTCAGGGGCATATCCATGGCATCCACTCTGAACTCCATGACTCTCCACGCCAATTCCCTACGAGCCTCGGCCCCATCCGCGCTATTCTCGCTGAAAAACTCCCCTGGCGGCACACTTTGACGCCTGCATTGCGGCCATGGGCAATCGCATCCCATGCACTGGAAATAATTTGTCATCTTTTAAAAAATATATGATAAAAGGTATATAGAATGGGAATTATAGAACTTCTTAAATTGAATCGGAAATAAATTCCTAAGGCAGTTTTTGGTAGTCTAAAAATATTTTTAAAAAATATTCATAATTAAGTTATATATTTCCATATTTTTTTTTTCTAAATTGACTTATCCTTTATTGTTTCCTGTGCACCTGTTGGCCTTCATGTTCATGTTTGCATGCAGTTACCAACATTTTTTGGGCCAGGGCAGCCAGCCAGCCAGCCATCCAGCCAGTTGGCCATTGTTCAGCTCCGTTTCAGTGCGGTTCAGTTCTGGCCGGGTCGGATTGGGTCGCGTTGTGTTGAGTCGGGTTTTTGGCTTTGATGGCCTCGCCTCGCCTAGTCGCAGTTGCAGTCACAGCTCCAGGCCACAGTCGGCCACAGACCCGTGTCCGCCAGTCTATGTCAGGCCAGGGACTCTGTAGTCCGGGTCGGCGGCGGCCCTGTCCTTTGGCCAAAAGGCAATGACAGCGACAACAACTTGTTGCACTTTCCCTGGTCTTGCCTCTCCTCTTTTTTTCTTGTTTTTTTATGCCCTTGCAGGGTATTACAATTTTTGTTAGAAGTTTGCAACGCAGTGAAGGAGTCATTTTCGACCACATAAATCATACGTATTATTGATGAGCATCAACAACTATCATAGCAAAACTTTTCGAAATGAATTTGGTGCTTTTTTAACAGGTTATGATCTACTTTTGATTCGATGCTACGATCCTAAGACAAACTGGAAGGGTATACAAATTTCGGCTTCCAGAAGTTCGTTTCCTTCATTTTCCCCTTTTGGCTGCAAATCTGCATACAGTAGATTGGATTTATACGGAATGCGCCTGGAGTTTGTCATCCAAAAGCCAACACTAGGCTGCAGGATAAGGGTTTTCTCTTTGACAGACAGAAAGTGTGGGGATTATAGATAGAAAAATATAAATATATGTGTAATACAGTCTAGTTTTTCAGGTATTTTAGTTTATAGTAATTAATAAAAATACTTTATAAATTATTTAATACTTTCTAGAAGTTTAATAGATTATTTTTATAAATTTAAGCGTTCCTAAACCCTGTTGCCTGGTGTCTTGACACATCGCAGCTGCATTTTTTGTTGCAAAAAACACAACCCCGTCGTCGCCAATGAATGAACCACCCACGACTCTGGTTTCGCTGGGAATGGGGCCATCCTCTGGCCACCAGGGTACACTCGGTACAACGACCATAGCCAGTGGCAATTAGTCAACACATGGCAGCAAGGCAGCGGCAGCAAGCCGGCGATGCAATCAGCCTGTCACAATGTTTGGACATGGTTGTGGCACGCAAGAGGGGGTCGGCATGGCTCCAAGTTGCAACTTCAACTGCCAGGGAGCCGACACCAGAGCCACTTCACTTCACTTAGAGTCTAATTAGGCGGCGCCTGCTGAAAAGCCGCTCAACGACTTGTTCCCCTCTTACCGAAGGCTTTAAGACACTTTAAGACTTTGACTTTGACTTTGGCCACACCTCCGCTGCTTGGCCTGGCCATCGCTCAAAAAAGGCCAAAAGACGGTACAGAAGTTGCACTGCAGCCCGGCAGACATAATCGTAAATGCCAAGATGTCGGCGCCAAGTCGGCTGGCGAATGCTACCTCAGTGGCACAGAGTACCACCAACCGTGACAGCGGCAGCAACAGGCAGCAGCCAACATCCACACGAAGGGGGACTGGGACCCGGACTGGGACTGCGACTGGGACTGGGACTCCTACGTGCGATGGCGATACAAGAGAGCTTACAAAACAGCTCGTAAAAAACAGACCCACGAGCAGCAGCAACAGCAGCAGCAGGCGGCAGTCAGACAATTTGTCGTCCAACTGTCCGCATTGGAGGCACCAACGAGCAACACCAGCAACAGACACAGCAGCAGCAACACTTGCTGCACAGCAAAAAATAACCATGAATATCTCACGGTTATTAAAGAACAACTTTGAATAAGGCAGGCAAAGAAAATATACAAAGATTCAGTGGGAAAAATAAATAGAAGCAAACCTCCTGTTCCCAGAAAACCCTATTTTTCTCTCCTTCAAAATGTGTTTAAATATCCCTTAATAAATTTCTCACAGTGTCCCTGGCCTGATGTCCCAAACTGTAAGAGGAGCCCCGGCGACAGGGCGACTTTTGGCACACGCAGCACGTGAGCCCGTCGTCGTTGTCGTCGTCCGGCATCCGCAGAGTAAAGGCAACCTGTCTGCGGTTGCTGCCGCTTCTGCCACTTGGCTGTCTTTATTTCTTATATTTTTCCCCGCTTATGAGAGACGGCGAATGGGACCGGGATCCGGATCCCATTGCCATTCCCAGTCCGTGTGGGTCTTAAGTCGAACAATGAAAGCGCTGAAAGCGAGCCACGCAACCTGCAACAGTTGCTGTCGTTGCCGTTGCCACTGCCACCGAACGGGACACGCCTGCGGCACCTTCATTGAAACCCAAGCCATGGGAAAAAAAAACAGCCACAACAAAAAAATGGAAATAAATAAAAAAAAAAAACAGACCAGGGAAGTGGGAAAGCAGGGAAGACCATCTACAGGCAGTTCAATGTCAAGGTCGCTGCTGCCACTGCTGCGGCTTTGGGTCAAGGTCGCCTTGTTTGGCCATAAAAAAAGAACGCCCCCTGAAAAGGGATACAAAACGCCTTGCTTCGTCTAATAATAAAAAGGTCAATGGGCTTAATTTAACCCTTTTCGTCGCCGGGTTGATGTCCTGCCGTCCTGCGTCGTCCTTCACGCCACGCGCTGCCACTTGACCCTTTTGCCGACACTGTTGCTGTTTTCGTTACCCGGCACAAAACATCCTTGAGTCAGTCAACCTAAAAAAAAGGTCCTTGCCATCCGCATCCGTATCCGCATCCTTTTCGGTGTCGTCAACCTTTTGTGACTCGTAACTTTGTGTTCTCTCCTCTTTTGCCTTTGCCGTTGCCCTTTTATCAACTGTTGCTCGAGGGCGGCATTTGCATGTCCTTTTTGGGCGTCCCGGGGATATCCCCTTTTTCGGGCCAGACAAGTCTACCGAGCGTCTGACAAGTCGTCCTCCCTAGAAAAGGTTTCCTTTTGGGCTGCACAGTTGATTGACCTGCTGGCCCGGGCAGCAATGAAAAAGTTCAACGGAATTTAGCTTGACATTTTCCTCGGCTTCTTAGCTTCCATTTTTCTTATTTTCATTTTTAATTAGTTGAGGAAAATTCCAGCACTGGAAAAAGTGAGGAATAAATGTTCGGTTAAAGGTTCTGAATGGATTAATTTATATTTATATTTTATGTAGTTAGAAATATAACTAATAGGCGTCTTGAAATTACAAGAAATTAAATAGGAACTTTATTTTGGGAGCTAGAAAATATTACAATTTATATTCTGACTTAGATTTAAATATATTTAAAAGGCCATAAATAAATAATAAATAAATTTATATATTATTTTATATGTTAAGGCCTCAAAAAATTTGTTAAATTATATACAAATAATATTTTTATGTGTTTAAAGTCTTTAAACCTTTTATATAACTATTCCTTTGTTAAAAATGTACTTAGAAACTTTTGTACAAATTCTAAAACTATTTTTTTCAATGTCCTTGGATCCCTCTAGATTTATTTCCTGCAATTTAAATGCCAGTGTGTGTGTGTGTCTTCAGCTTTTGCCAAGGAAAAACTTCAACTCAATTTGCAAGTTCAATTTTCGTTAATTTTTCTGTTTGACTTGTCTTTTTGCGTAATTAATTTTCTTTGCTGGCAACAATGAAATTTACAACTTTTAACGCACACACAGAAGCACAAGGAGATACACAGAGGCAGTTGCCAACAAAGCCGAGCACTTCCGTTTCCTGCACACACACACGCACACAGAGGCAGGAGACTTACAAAGGCTAAATTGCTGCAATAAATTTGAAATTCAATTTAAAATGAACATAAATTGCTTCAACTTTCGAAGCTTGTCATTTTTAAAAAACATTTTTCAACTAACACTGGCGGGCACACACACATAAATCGCATTAAGCGCTTTAAGGCACAAAATACTGCCATAAAAATCGTTTGCTCGTTAATTTCTTCTTCTCTGTCTGTGTGTGTGTGCCCCGTCGTTCTTCTTTTTTGTTTTCTATATTTTTTTCTTGTTTTTGTTTTTGTTTACTGCCTTCTTGTGTCTTACGACCCAGCCACACCCCATTTTCCCCCGCATTTCGCATGGCTTTCCACCAACTTCATGGCCCGTACATAATGGCAGCTTCGGATTCAGCTTCCTCCTCCTCTATATATACACTTGATAAATGTGCATGGCAGCTATATTCGCACACACAAAACCGAATACATAGCACTACGTACAGTTCAAGATATGTATATATATGCGAATGCGTATATATATTGTACATGTATATATACATATATATAGCTATATTGGACAAAAAGTAAGCAAAGAAAATGAAGGCAAAACACTGGCAAGAAAATTGAACTCAATTGATACCCAGGAGGTATTGTGATACCAAATGAGGTTCAGTTTTTTGTTGGGTATTATGGGAATTTTAAAAAAGAGTTTTTTTAAGTGTAGAAATTGGTTAAAAGTCTATTTAAAAATATTCTTTTAGACTTGAAAGGTTATACAAAATAATTTTTAGGTCTTCGAAAGTGAAAAATACCCTTAACTTACTGCTTATCTTTCAGTTGAAAACTAATTTTAAAAATATTTATATTTAAATAATTCATTACTATTTGAGCATACCCTTTCTTCTAACCAATTTCCAAAAAAGGGTATTCCGCAAGTTGTAGATGGAAATGGAGGTGGCGATGGCAATGCCAGAGCAGTAAAGCTTTTCAATTGCCACCCCCAACACAAATGCGCGTCTATAATGCCTTATATAAACCAACTCTCTCTCTCTCTCTCTTGCTCTTTGCCAACCCCTCCCATGTGTGTATGTGTGTGTGTTTGTGTATCTGTGTGTGTCTGTCTGAGTGCTCGGTGCTTTGGTGGTGTTGAGGTTGGGTGGTTTTTTGCGAGGTGGGGTGGGTTGGGGCAGTCGCTCGCTTTAATTTTGGCATGCATTAAGTACGCTCCTGGGGGTTGTTTCCCCGTTATTATTCCATGGATATTTTTACTTTTCTCCGTATTTCATTTGCTTTTATTTTTATTTATTTGGAATCTTCCCTCTCTCTCCCTCGCCTTGAATTTGCCGCGTGGCTTTAAATTTTTCATTGCCTACTTAGGCGGGCATTTGGCTAATTGCTCGACCACATTTGATGTTGGCCAATAAGTGCATGGTCTCTGAAAACACATGTGCACACTTGGACTAGATGTTTCTTAAAGAAAAGAGGGCTTGAGAAATTAGGAAAAAGGTGTTTCGATTTTTAAAGGAATTTTTAAGTCCAGGAAATAGATTTTTCTAAGGGAGATATCATGACTCCAAGGCATTTTTGTTAGTCAAACTAACTAAACTAATTTATAGCTTACAAAAATAGTTACAAAGCTTACTAAAGGTTTTTAAAAATTAAAAAATATACCTAAAACCTTATTAAAAATATATAAAAATAATAAATGGTGGAATGAAATATTTTCTCTATCTATTCAAAGACCTCTATATTTTTCCCTGAGTGCAGAATCTAGCCTTCTACTCACATGTGAAGTCTGCCAGACAGACACTCACTCACACACACACACCCACTGAGGAAGACTGGCTTTTGTCTGCGATTAGTTGCAACCCTTAAAATGGCTGCATTGCTCATACGACCCGTTGAACGTGGTACGTTTTTGCCGGCCATTCCGCCTCGCCTCGCCATTTTGCCCCGTCTGCGTCTTGTGGCGAAGTCAACTTTTTGCACACCACGCCAGGCACATACATACTGCAACTAATTTCCTTTGTTTTTCAATATTCCGTCCGAGTCTCTCTCTTTGTCCTGCGGCGCTCGCTCGTTCGCTTGGTCGCTCCGAAAATTCGACGAAGCTGCCAAAACGGTCATAGACATCATTGAAAATTCCGGAAGGAAGGCGGCAGGGGGGCTGAAATCTGTCTAGTCTGGACTGGCTCGTCTGCTGTCTAATGCACATTTGATGGCATTCGCTAATTGCTTGATTAGCAATGTGGTTCCCACGCACCCACACCCTCTCTCCAAGTCCAAGTCCAAGGGTTGGTTGCTCTGCTGGAAACTTCAAACGATTCTTCAGCGTTGATAATCCCTGCCCGAGTCGAACATAAATTATAATTAATAAAGGCAACGAACACGAACACACGCAGGAATCGGTCGGAGATGAGGATAAAGATGCACGCCCCGAGATCACGACCCGAAGGGCGTGACTGCGAAAAAAACAAGGCAATATTGGAAAGGAAAAAGGGTAGGGTGTAGAGCCGTAAAAAAGTAAATTAAACATCAAGGCCAATATCAGCATGATCTGCAAATATGGAGAAATACCAAAAGCAGACAAGAAACAATTAAAAAAGGGGAAATAAAAGCTAAAAATAGAAATATTTAAAACAATTACAACAAAAGGGTAATAAAAGAAACTAAAATAAGAAATTAAGAGAAATTAAAGGCAATCAAAATTAGCAGAATATTAAATATATCAGGAGTTCTTAAAATATAACAAAGCAAATCTCTATTCAAACTAAACAAAAATGTGTTTCCCATTTCTGTCCTGCATTAAATTTCATTTTTCTTCAGCTGCTTCCAGCTTCGATCTCCAATTCTTCTACCTTTTTTTTTAACTTTTTCTGCCACAAAGCAAACTTAAAAACAAAAAACAAGAAAACCAAGCATTCGAGGCAAAAAGTAGACGCTGAAAAAGCTGAGAAGTGAACACATAAATTACAGACAAGCGAACTGCAACAAGAAAAAGGGAAAGAGCTGAAGTTGAAGTTGAAGAAGATGAAAAAAGCCAGGCACAACATGGAAAAATGAAAATGATAAATTGCAAACTGCACATAATTATGCAATTAAAGTTCGACGTTGTGTAGTGTACGTTGAACACATTCCTCTCTGCTGTAGTTGTTATTATTTTTATTGCCGGGGCTGGGCTGGACGACGAGAACTTGTGGCAAACAAAAAATTAAAAAGCAGGAAAATAGTTTACAACAACAACAAGAAAAAAAGAGCAAAGAAAATCCGCATAAATAAGGGAGCAACAAACGAAACGAAACTTACTTGTTTTACCACTGAGGTTTTTTGTCTTGCGGTTTGCACCAAATGTAAGCCAGTCATTTAAACAAAAAAATAAAAAGGAAAACTTTTTCTTTGGCCCACAAGAAATCTACTTTCAGCAGATGAATCGTGGGAAAACTTGAAAATAAATGCAAGACTAATTAAAAAAGTGGTACAAGGTTCTTGGGGGGAAATATTTTAAACTGAGAAAGTAGCAAGATTTTTTAAAGAAATTAAAATTCTTAAAAAATTAGGAAAATTTATTTGGGCTATAATTAGTTTTCTTAATAAAGTAAAAACATTTCTAAAGGTGTTTTTAAAATTTTCAACAAATATTTGGACCTTTAAATAGTCAATTTCATAAGGGATACCTTGCCAAATATATTGAATTCAAAACCCAAAGTCTTGCCAGTTAAAAGTTTCCCAACATTTATTTCAAAAACCTCCAAATATTTCCCATTTTTCCGCTGTAATCTTCAGAAATTAAATTACATTTCAACAGCAATAAAAGAGAAAAAACAAAAATAAAATGTGTCCAACATTATTCACAGTCAATGGAGGCCAAATGTAAAGTCCTCCCGGCGAAATCGCATTAATGCATAAAAACACCACAGAAATTCATTTAATGCTGAATTATTTCTACTTTATCCGCTACGCATACACACACAAGTGCAAAGTGTTGGGAAAATGGAAAGAAAACTACGAATATTTTTCGTATGCACGCCCAATTTAAAATTAATTGCCAGACACACAAAAGAACACTGATGACAAGGGAAAACTGAGCGGGGGGAAAAATGGGCGAGGAAAATGGGTGGGGAAGAGAAAATGGGAGGAAGTAGTTACGAGCGTGTGTGTGTGTGTGCTGGAAAGTCCTGACTGTGCACTGAAGTATGCATGCAGAAAATTAAAATTAATAATTTATATGCTTAACAACACGAAAAGGAGAAGCCCCAGCAGCAGCAGACACAAGACGTCGATGCACGGAAATAAATACAAATATATATGTAAAGACAATAATAAAAATAAAAAAAAAGGTCAAAAGTAAATTCATTAAACGAAAATCCTCACTAAAAATAAAAATACCACAGCACCGAACCAACAGAAAACAGAAAACAAACATATTAAAAAATTATTTTTCATAATTGAGCAGCGGCAAAAGGCGACCGGCAGGCAAGCAGGCAGCTGTCCTTTTTCAGTCCAAATAAGGGCGTTGACTAAAGGACGGGGGGAGGGGCCTTCGGGGTGGAGTTGAGTGCAAGGAAAAACGTTCAGTAAATTGCAGTAAATTACAGGGCCATAATGCCAAAAGGAGGCGTGGCCAGGGAGGTGGAACCCCCAGTGCTGGTCGCCAGATTGACAAGTTCTTTAAGAAAACATCCAAAGGCGGCTGTTAAATAAATCTGTTTACTTAAAAATTATTACTCAATTGATGGGGTTTTCAGGAGTTGATTTTACATTTTTAGTCTGCAAATTACTAACATTTTAAAATAAATTACAGCATTAAAGTTAATTAAAGAGAGCGTGTGGTGTTATTACATTCGTTGTGTAAAGTTTTATTATAGCGATATTTTAGGGAACTCTCTGACAATAAGTTAAAAATATAATGTATTGTATTTATACGAAAATTGTACTCTTCTTTCAAAGAATTTATGGAATTTTATTTTCTATAATTACTTATTTATTATATTTCTAAGAATTAAGTTCAAATTCTCCAGAATTTCATTAAAATCCCCTTACAAAATATTTGAAAAACATTAAAAAAAAAACATTTACTACCCCTTTCCTTTTTGTAAAATTTCGAATTATCATTCAATTGAATATAAAATATTTTTAAATTAAAATTCCTACCTAAATAAATCAAATTTTTCAAGAGAAATCAACTAAAAGTTTTCTTTTTTAACGAATTAAATGCTATGAAAACACCCCATTTCTTGTGCATTTTCTGACTCATAAATATTGAAATTTTGCCAGCGAATTTGCTCCATTTAAAATGTACTTTAATACATGACTGAGTTCTTGGTAAAGATTCTAATCATTTTTCTTTATGGAGGGTGAAGGAAGCCCTCAAACCGCAGTCTGAATAAACAAATGCTTTTTGTATTTTCCTGAAGCCAACTTTTGGCCCAACGTTTTGTCATTAACATTAACAACAACAACAAGAAGAAGACCTTCAAACAACCCTTTTAGCCACCCCAAAAAAAAAGAATATGCCGCATTTCATTTGCTTAAAATTCCCATTCACTTCAAAAAAGGAAAATTTGAATATTTTGCATATTTTATGGATGGAATATTTTTTAGCTGTTTATTTTATTTCTGGTTTCTGCATTTTGCATTAAAGAAAATTGCTGGCCACTTTTTTTGTGCCAGAAATTCCAGCAGCA
Organism: Drosophila bocki; assembly: GCA_008042715.1. Taxonomy (NCBI): domain Eukaryota; kingdom Metazoa; phylum Arthropoda; class Insecta; order Diptera; family Drosophilidae; genus Drosophila; species Drosophila bocki. The sequence goes on along the minus strand of VNJY01004615.1, from coordinate 121,779 downwards.
GCTAATAATAAAAAATATAAATAAAAATGCTAAAATAAAAAGAAAATAATGCTGTATGGCAGGGCCATAAAAATTGTTGCTTATGTCGATGGTGGGGGGTTTTCCTTCGTTATTTTTTGTTTTTTCCGCGAGGCTTATAAATAATTCATACGAATTGCGCGTACAAGAAATTAAAAAGAGAAGAAAACAAGCGGCGAAGACAACTGAACAACTCTGAGGAAGTTTATTGATTTTCTTACGTGTCTGTACATATAGATATATATCTATATACAACCCCCGATGATTGCTTTAAAAATTGAGGCGAATAAAAATGTAAAAAAAAGGCACTTTTTATTGCAATTTGCATGAATAAACTATAAAATAAACATATAAATATAAGTTATTTTAGCTTGTGTGTGTGTGTTGCCACAGATACAAAAAGGCAGCAATAACAACGGTTATAATAATAAAAAAAAAGCAAAAACAAGAGCACCAACAACAATCAGGAAAACTTCACAACAAAATAAACAAAAAGAAATGAAGGAAAAATAATCGAAGCGAAGCTTCAGAGAAGAAAAACAATAAGACGAAGTAGGAAAAACAAAAATAAATAAACGAAAATTGTTTCTACTTCTTCCCCTTAACCATGTTGAAATCAAGAAAAATAACAAGAAAAAAAGGAAACATTTCTGCTGGAAAGCGAACCGAAGAGAAAATAAAATAAATTGCATCATAAAAACGGGCCGAAAGTAGGAGCCGAGCCATTGGCCAGGGAGAGAGAGAGGAAAAGCTGCCTGGCAGAAAATAAATAGCAAGAATAAGAAGGAAAAGTAAGAGGAAGAAGCAGCAGTTAAATTAGAATTTTATGCAAATGAGATATATTTATAGACGAGATAAGACGAGGAAAAACATCGGGAAGCATCAAGCAGATGAGGCTGAGGAAAATGCCAACTGCAATCGAAGTCGAGGAAATTGAGCGGCTAATTATGTACTCTCAAAGGAATCTGAATATTTTATGGAATTCTAAACATTTATGATACCAATTAAAAGGCTTTATTTTGTCTTTTAAAACGTTATTTTGTGGGATAAATCAATTAAACAATCAACGAAGATAATAACTTGGCAGAAATTATAATTTTGTATAATTTCTAAAGTCTCTCTAATATTTTAAAAATGTTTTTTTCCAAAAACTTTTACCTTCAATAAAAATCTCTCATTTATTTTCCCATTCCCAAGACAACTTCAATTTCCTCTTCCAAAAACTATTCCCAAAAGCTAATTCCCGAAAAAACTTTTGCTTGGCCAAAGAAAAATATCCATAAAAGAAGTAAAGAAAGGGTCAGCACCATAAACCCATTCCCAGCACTAAAATACAAAAAATAAAAAACCAGGGAATATGAAGCATGTGATATAAGTTAAGTGATATATGTGTTCCAGAGTGCACAAAACTCTCCGCTCCATCGCCAGCCGCCCCTCACGATTCCACATCCTTTTAGATCTCCGGCTGTAGGTGCATTAAAACTTTGATAATTACATAACTTTTATGTATATGAAATCTCGCAAAATGTTTGGCTGCACATTTTTGCCGCAGGCTTGGGACACTGAGCGAAAAATAATAGAGAAACTTAATAGATAGTTTGTATAAATTATGTGGAAATTTTAAAATTTTTTAAAGTTTTGGGATAAAGGCTAATTTTCTAGTAAGAAGTTTTCAAAGCTTTTGTGACTTTAATCCTTAAGATTTTTTGCAATTTTAAAAATCACAATAAAATCTATAAACTTTTCCCGCAAAAACTATAATTTAATTTTGATTTTTAACGTGCTTACCACACTTTCCACAGCTTTATTAGTTTCCAGGACAATTTTTTATTGCAAGTGCAGGATGCAGTTCAGGGGGGCGTGATGTCATAGCAGGAAAGCAGGGACGGGGGCAACGGGACTTTCAGAGGGGGTCATAATAAATAAACGTAAATTTTGCATGTGGCGAGTTAATGCAAACACAGACACACACACAAGATATACAGAGATACAACCTCTGGATGGGGTTTCTTTTTTTTGGGAAAATGCGGACCGAGAAGGCAATGTTGGTCCAGGAAAATGTAAAATTAATGCATAAAGTTTACAACAATAACAGCAGCAGCTACAACAACAATGTCCACAACGACAGCCACAAAACTAACAAGAGCTCAGGCCAAATAAAGACAGCAATATTGGGGTAGAAAGAGAGAGAGAGGATAGAGGGCACACAGCAGAAAGATATTACGAGTAAATAATGTTTGTCCCTAGCAACGTTGATAAAAACTGGCATAGTTTATGTTTATTTAGGTTCTCTGTACTTTACTTTGCGTTACTTTAGCTGCAATTTCCCTCTATCTCTCTCTCTCTATCTCTGATTAAAACCGGATGTCGGAAGTTGTCAAATAATGATGCAAAATGATTACTTACATTTTTTCTGTCAATTGCAAGATGATAACTTGAGTGCTGTGAATAAGAGGATGAAAAATTAGATTTATTTGGAAATGAATAAAAACTTAAAATTGATGAAAAAAACTTGAATTTTAAATAAAGTCCGAATATTACATAAAATTACTTACTTACTTAAAATTTATGGATTCAGATAACCTGTTTAATACCTTTTTTACCTGTTTAATACCTTTTTTTACAATTTATTATTTAACTAGATAAAACTATCCATCATTATTTCATACAACTGCGTCTTCTATTAGCCCCATTAAATAACCTTAACACGCCATGAAACTGCTTAGAAAGCTTTTTAATTTAGCTATAACCATAATCCCAGAATTTCAAGTTCCCCTTGGCTGTACAGACAATTAACCATCAAGTGGAATATTAAACATTTTGCGTGTTGTACGAGTATCTCCAGCTAAATGCAACATCTTGTTGCACAAAACGTGGGTTTGGCCAACAAGCACAAAAGCAGATATAAAACAGTTTTCGCTTTTAATTTCAAACTTTTGTCGAGCTGCGCAACATTTTGTGGGTTCTTTAAGGGAGGCTTCTAGAAAGGGGTTTTACCACCAAAGTGGGAGGCGGCTTTATGGGGGTTCTACGCAGGGGTTATAGATGGGGTTATTTTAAAGAGAGCAAGCTGCTCTTAATGTTCCATTAAAACGTGGCAAACATTGCTGCCACATATTGTTGCTGTTTTTGCTGTTGCTGTTGCTGTTGCTGCTGGTTGTTATTGCAACAACAAGAAACTAAAGCCATAAAAGCGACAGCAGCAACAACATCAACGCTACGCAGAATATATATTGCATTCGAGAAGAGCAAGAATTGAAGCTGAAGAGCAAAGAGAAAAGCAAACAAAAAATGGGCGAAAAAAACAGCACAAACTGCATACATTGCCCGCCATTTTACATTATTTTATTATTATTGTTATTATTATTTTTATTTTTCTCATATATACAGATAAAAAAGAAATAAAATATGTTAAAAAAATATATAAAAATAATTAAAATTAATTTGGGAATAAAAAAAATGTCAAAAATTGAAAATTAAAAAAAAAACATGGTTAATGAATTAAATATGAAAATTTTAAATTAATTTGGTAAAGAAAACAATCTAAGAAATTTGTTTTCATAGAATTTCTATGCCATAGGTGGGAACTGAAAGTTATTATTATTACATAAATTGTTCAAAATAAGCTTCCTAAAACTCAAAACAAGATTCAAATCTCCATTAGTACCCCTGGAAATGTGTATATTTTTTATAAGTTTTTACCTGTTAATGTTTTTCCCCTTATAAAACTCTCGAAAAAAACCTGAAACGTAAGCTTAACTCAAATAAAATTTGTAAATATTTCAAAAATATTTAAAAGTTAAAAATTATTACTAAATTATTTTCTCAGTGCACCCACAGAGACAGCAACATTTTTAATATTGCCAACTGTTTGTGTGAGTCTGAGTCTGTTTGTTTTTCCTTGTGCATGTAGCCCTTTACCTCCGCCGTCCCCACGATTTCTTCTTCAGTTTTTTATTTTTTATATTTTTTTTTTTGTGCTGCAGAATTGTCGGTTGTTTTTATGGGTTTCAATATGTACATCAAATAATTCAATGCTGGGTTCCATTATGCCGCAGCCTCTCTCTCTCTCTGTCTGTGTTGGCTTAAAGGCCGCGCAATGCAGTTCAAGTGTCGCAAAAGGGCCAAAAAGAGCAAAGAACCGAAGAAACAAAGTTCGGGATAATTGCCAAACACGAAACACGCTCAAAGGAGCCACTCCCCCTCTAAGAAAGGAAGAGGAACTGGGCGCGGCCACACCTACGCCCACATATATAGATACAAGCCGAAATAAAACCCACACTTCAAACCGCCTTTATTTTTGCTTTTGTTCTTCCTCCTTTTCGACTGCTTGCAATTTTCATATCATTTAATTAAAATCGCAAAATTTCGTACACGTTTCCATTTTCGTTTTCCTTCTCCTTTGCCTTGTTTTTTTGCTTTTCCTTTCTGTTCGTTCGCTCATTCGAGTTTAAGTTTTATTTTTATGATTTTTATGGCCCGGTAAAAACGCTGAGAAAAGTGCAAAAGGCAGAAAATTAAAAATACTTCTTCGATGTGCACAACCAACGAAAATAATAAAAATAAAAAACATAAAGGGGAACAACACACGAGAAATTGAAACAAGAAGAGGAATGCTACGACTATTGGATACCCGGTGGTTGCTGATAAAAATATAGTGCATACCTTAGGGGGCTGTGTTTCAGTTCCGCAAATAAATATAATATTTTTATACATTAAAATAATTATTATTATTATAATTATATTCTATACAACCTTTTCCATTTTGATTGGAATTTTAGAAACCTGCTTTTATGCTTCTTTTTTTCGGTAATACAATATACCCCATTGAACTCCCGAGTATTAAAACGTGAAACACAAGCCAAAGAAGCTACAAAAAAAAGAAGGGGAATTCAATTGAAATGGATCGAGAAGTTTAAATAAAAATATTCTCCATCTTCGTTGCCCCCAAAGAGGAAGCGGGCGTAACGTCATTAAAAAAGAGAATGAGAGCAAAAGCACAAAATAAAAAATAATAAAGAAAAGAATAAGAAACTGCGGTGTTCTACCTTTTCACCCGCTGTGAGGGGCCCTTCCTTTTTTATTATCGCAGCTTGATTTATTTGGCCAAAAAACACAATTTCCAAATGCAATCAACTTTTGCAATCAAATTATTCAATAAACAAACAAACCACGCAAAAGCAAAAACGAAGCACAAGCACTAAAGATCAACATTGAGTTCGATAAAGACGAGCAAACAAACTAAAAGACTCTTTTGCATTCCAAAGAATGGCAACGTATGTGTCACAGAAAAAGGATTAATTTTTCTTAAATGTAACCCATTTTAAGTGCCTTAAAAATTCTTAAAAAATATATTTTGTTTAATTAAGTTATTCTTAATTATTCTTAATTTTTTCCAAACTTATTTTAAGCCAAAAGAAAATCCTTTATATATTTCCTGTCTCTAAAACTACTTAAAATATTTAAAAAAACCATCTTTACTTTCCAAATACATTCTTACAAAGTTGCGAACATAATTCTCAAAATATTTATTACAATTTTCTTTTCCCAAAATGTTGTAAATTTTGAGCAAGACTTTTCGCTTGTGTTTTTAATTTCATTTTACTTTTAAATCAAAAGCTTGCTGGCAGCTCCTTCGTCTTCTGCTTCAGCCATTTTCCTTACGCTTTTCAGTTTTTACTTTTGTTTTCCCCGCCTGCCCGTTGTGTGTGTGTGTGTGTGTGTGTCGGAGGGAGATGCAAAAAGCAAACTAATCAAAAAATTCAATTTCCTTGGAAAATTTAATTTTGCTCAGGGAAAATTCAATTTGCTTGTGCCTTCGCCTTCGTTTCTTTTATTTTTCAAGTCCTGCGTGTGTTTTTTCTTTATTTCTTTTTATTTTTTTTTTTAGAGCTTTTCGAGAAGGAAGAAAGCTTCTCGGGGAGCTCCATAGAAACCCTGATAAATTGTACGCTTTTGTGTGGATTTCCCTCTCAATTTTGGCTCCGATTTTCGCCCTCGCTGCTGCTGAGAAAGATAAACATGCTTAATATTATTATCAACAGTTGCCGCCGCCCTTTGTTGTAGCCAGTTTTTACCTGGCCAAAATGATTATTAGGCGCCACAAAGTATGCAGCGTAACGCGGGATTATCATTTAATTAATATTTATGCGGGCTTTAATGAAGTCGATGCCATGCGATGCCAGGGTAACGAAGGCAGCGCCAAAGGTCACGGCCAAAATGTAAGCGAGCTAAGAACCAGCTAGCCAGAGAGCTAAGAGCAAGTTGGCCAGCTGCAACTCGCCTTGAAACTTGTGGCAACAATGCCACAGCCAGCACACAGCCTCGGCTCGGCAACAGCAACAAACTAAAGAAACCCGTTTTCAAGCATTTCTGGCCACTTTTTTGCCTTTTTGGCTCTCTCGGGGCGCGATTTAAACATATTTTTAGCCTCTCATAGCACTCGCACTCGCACAGACAGACAACAATTGCATGCATATTAAATAAAGGAAAAAGAATGCGCCTTGGGGTTACTTTTGTAGCAAACTCATGAGATATGCTGGCTTTAGCTCTAGCTGACCCCCAGCACTCGTTTGACTTGTTCTTAAGGCGCAAAATATTGTACAACAACAAAAATCGAGGGGGATACAATCGATAGACACGAAACTAGTTGCGATTTTAGGCCAAATTATAGGATAGGATTTTTTTACTTAATTTAAAAACTTTTCTTTACTGAAGAGTATAGTTTATAGAGTATAAACAATTGCTGTGTTCTGTGTTCATTAAAGCCTGGCTTCGGGAAAATATTAAAAGTGAAAATGCAATTTATGTGTCCATTGTCTCCTTTGGCAGCAACAGTCACAACAACAAGCTTAACGCCTTTTTGTCGTAAATTTTTAACAGAATTCCTTTATAGAGTTTTGCGCCTGCAGATACAGTGGTTATAAGAGGATATAATAAAGGATCTATAATAAATATTAATAAATATTTTAAAGATATTTTAAATAAATATTTTGTCTATGTAACAGTACAATTTGCTGGGAAAACCTACAAAATATAGAAATATTTTTAATATGATATTTTTTTCCTTTCAAAAATTTAAGATACAATCTTCAAAGTAAAGACTATGTATCTTTACCCTTAAATAATATTTTGTAATATATTATTTTTATAGTATTAAAAATATATAAAATATATAATTAAAATTAAACCCATAACCTCATCTTATTTAATACACTTTAAACATTATTTTTTAACTACAGTTCCTCACATTCCCTCCCCTTTTTTTCTCTCAATTTTTCGCACATTTCTTAGCTGCGTTTCTGTGCTGGTGTTGTAGCATGCCCTTTTTGAGCTTTTATGTCCTTTCTGTTCTGTTCGCTGCAAAATGCACTTAAGCTCCACAGGCAAAAAGATGCTGCAGATCCTCTTGCCACCCCTTCTCCTCTTCGGTGCTTGTATATTCCCTTTGTTTTTTCCAGAATCCAGCTCAATTTTGTGTTGCCTTTTTTGTTTTTTCTCTGTGTGTGTGTGGATTTCGCCTTGTACCTTTTAAATATTCGCAGGCATCCATAAATCATTCGAGGTTATGTTGAATTTTTAGACCGTCTGGTAATCCCCCTCCCTTGGCCCCCTTGCCCCAGCTTTGTTTCTTGGCATGATTTGTTGTTTATGGCCGCATTTTGCCTCGGTTTTTTGTTGCCATTTCTCGTCTCGTCTCGTTGCCCTTTTTGCATTTTGAGGCACATATAAATAAAATAGTGGCAAAAGTCTCCGCCGCCAAAAGATTCCCATCTTCAGGCTCAGTCGGTGTCAGAAACGAAATGGAAAATTAGTTTCTTTAGTTTCTTTTCCTTTGTTGTTGTTACTTTAGGTTTTTGTTTTTTTTGCTTTTATTGTTCACTTTTTGATATGAAAATTAATGCAGAAACTCAGCCGAGACAGGCAATTAAAAAATGGGTTGACAGAGGCGGGAAAGGTGGAGTTATTAGACCCGGGAATTAAAGGTATTTTTAGAGGCAAAAAATAAAGATTTTGAAGGTAGAAATATGGATGAAATAATGTTATTTTATAATGTATTCATTTTATAGAAATGTAAACGAAAACTCTTTATGAATACAATTTTGTTTTTTGTCTAAATTTTCCTAATAAAATGGCAACATTCCTGAAAACATTCTCGCAGTTTGGAGTTAACAAATATCTTAAAATGAAGTAGACACAATTTTTCATGTTCAAATTATATTAAAAAATATCAAAAATATAACCAAAAGAAAGCTCTATCCTATTCTGCCTGCCATATTTCACTTTTGTCCATTTCTAGTGTCCTTCGCCGTGCGGCTTTTGGCCAAATATTGTGCCTGTGTCTATGTCTGGTCGCAGTTACCACTCCACCGCTTTTAGTACTCCACTGGCTTCCGCATCCCACACTCACACACTCGCTTATTTAAATGGATGAAAGCGAAAGGATTTTGCCAAAGTCCAAAATCAAACAGCAAAAATTTTTTTTAGCGACGCGGCAATGCGAAAACAAGAGGGACCAAAAGGGGGGCAGGAGATGGGTGGACGACGACGACGACGAACCAGTCCGCCGCGTTGCCTGTTATTGCTGTTGCCTTTTTTCCAGTTGACCAGGCTCGCGGCACGAAAAAAAGGGAAACAATAAAAAGGCTAAAAGCGCGAAAAGAAGAGGGTAGAGAGTATGAAGAGAACAAGGAGCCAGAGGCGAGGGCAGTCTGGTGTGGTCTGGACCATGGCTTAAAGTCTGATATTTGTGCGGCGCTTTTTTATGATTACACGCGGAATAAATTAACATTTTTTTCAGTTGAGGATATTTCTAAAAATATACAAAGTTTAAACAAAGTTCTCTCTTATTTTTCATATTTTCTGCACGAAAAATAGTATATTTTTTAATAAAGACTGTATATTATTTTTGTTGAGTGTACGGGCATGTTTTTAATTAAGTGCAATATAATGAAACTTTTTTTTCGCCAGAATGAAAGTGAAGTGAATTTGGTCACTTTCTGGCACGAAATGCGCCATTTAGTTTCAGCTAAGCTCTTGTGGGGAAAAGCTGATGGAAAATGGTTGCAATCAGGGGGGTTGGAAAATGGTAAATGACTGCAGAATACTTTGCTACATTTTTGGCTAGCTGCATTTAACCATTCCGATGGAACCGAAAAACAGCTTTCATTTTGGCCCAAAATGATGGCAACTGACTTAATGCAATTTCTCGCTTTTCGTTCTCGCTCAGATCGCGCCATGAATTTTCATTACTAGTAACAGCCAACATTTTCCACCCACACACATGAGCATACTCACCAAACTCGGGTAAAATACCACCCCCTAGCCGCCCGCACCTCATCTTGGCCCCATGGCACGTAATTCAATTTCGAACTGAAGTTAAAATTCAATTAAAATGAGTCAACTTGAGCGTAATGCAATTTCGCCAGCCAATGCCATTAGTGAAATATTAACGCGAAAAGAGCAACACGAAAAAATATATAAGAGAAGAGCCAAGCGCGAGATGAGAAATATCCACAGAATCGATACGAAAAAGGCGCTGGATAAATTATGATTGAGGCAGAAAGGGCTTTGGGGGAAAAATATGGCAAATATTCGCAATGTTGCAATTGGATTTCAGGGGGAAATACAAATATATTTATAGCATTTATTTACTGATTAATTGAGTTTTTAAGAATCCATTAAGATATTAAAAGATTTACAAATAGAGAAAGAGCGAAGGAGAGAGACTGAAATTCACAATTAAAACATTAAAGAAGCATTTAAAATGGAATTTAAAATTTAAAGGTCCCAATTAATATGAAAAGTGGTTGTTTATTATTATAAAGATTTTATTTTTGTGAGATTTTATTAAATAAATTAAAGCTATTAAATATATTTCTTATCAAGAATTCAAGGTCTATCTTCTTTTTAATCTCTTACCTGTAAAATCTTCAAGTTCCTGCTATGCTTAATAATTCCATTATTCAGTTTTTAGGGTACATTTTCCAACCTTCATTATTTTAAAGTGCTTACCAGTTTCCTTTATTAAATTTAGAAATTACAAGGAAAAAACCATTCAAGGGATTACAAGAAATTCCCAAGTAAAGCCCTTAAATTACCATTTTTTATACAGAAATTTTAATACTCAACTTAGCAAGTCATTATCCATACCTTCATTATTTTCATGATTACAAAGAAAAACAAATTTAAAATATTAAACAAACATTCCTTATAAACTTTTTCAAGAACCCTCTTGGTTTTTCAAATAATTTTAATATTCATATATACCTTTACCTACATTATTTAATGGGGGTCTTTCTTTAGTAGCTATTCACGGCTTCTCACAGCAACCAATTTTCCCCTATTTTCTTTACATTTCTCCCCCCAAACCAGCCCCAAAAATATCATCTTGTGTTCCCTCACACACACACACACACATATTTTTGGCCTTTCTTTCTCTATTTCCGCTTGGCTCGTTATGTAAGCCATAAAAGCTGAAATAATGCGCCTGCCCTGGCACACGCCTAAAAGTATGCTATAATTCACACACACACACACACACACAGGCACACACATGCAGACAAGGATCCAAGCGACTATAAAAAATGAAATTATTAAATTTTATGTAGCGTAAATTCTTTATGGCAAGTAGAACCAAAAAAAAAAGAAATATAAAAAATAATATTCAAGCGAACGCAAACAACAATTTCCTTACACATGAGAAATTTGAAAAAAGGATTTTACCCCATTTTTGGTTGCTTTATATTATATATTTATATATGATACATTTAATAGGAAATACAACTATATGGGGGCTCTTATATAACACAAGATCTGACCCTTAAAAAAGCTTGAAAATTGAAGTAATCAGCGGAGCAATGAAAAACCTTTTTCGTCTGACATTGAAAAATGCGCGGTCACGTTTTTTGCCTTATTTTTGTTGCTTCTTTTTTTTTGCCTTATTTTTTGTTGTTATACTTTTTTTTTAGTTGAGTCTTTGGTTTGGTTTGCATTTTATTTTTAGAGCGCATAATTTTTGTTGTTCTTCTTTTGGGGCAACTTCGCAGACGAAATTGTTTTTGTGCCGCTCTTCGGGCTCTCTGGCAAAATGTTTATTTATTTATTTATTTGCCTTTTATCCTTTTTTTTGTGTTCTTCTGCCGCTGCCGACGGCATCGCCATTGTTGGAAGCTCGTGACTTGCTCGTTTTTTCCTTTATTTTTTTCTTTTATTTTTTTATTTGCTTTTTTTTGCTGGCCATTAAAACGACGCAGCATAATGGCAGGGAACAGGCAACGCGAGCGGGCAAAACAAAAAGCGAAAATGCACAAGGAAAAAATAAATATATATATAAGGAGATGAAAAAGGAGTGGGTGGAGTGGGGTTGGGGTGGCACATCGGGCATTCACATAAATTAAACTACCTGTCGCTCCAGCGAGCTGTATTCCCCCTCTCTCTGGAATCGATTTCCTCCCCCTCGGTTCGAAATTAGTTTCATCTGCCAAGCCATATCTTACATTTGACTAATCATTATCTTAATTGCTTCTTCTCTTTCCAGGTGAGTTTCCTTTCATTTTCCGAAATGCGAATTGAACAATTGCAGGAGAGGCGTAAGTAAATGCTGGATAATTGCCAAGGAGTTCTTACTTTTTTCCAATTGAAAAGACTTTTATAAAAGAGTTTGGGAAACAGTCAATTTCATTTCTTTAACATTTAAATATACTTTAAAAACTTGGGAAATTATTTTAAAAATTTTCCTTAGTTTATAAATTTAAAATCTTTTTTAAAAAATATTTTCATAGGCTTCATTGAGATATCCTTTGACCTTAAGGTTTTTGTTTCTCATTATAAACCTTTAAAATTTTGGTGTAAAGCAACTCCTTTGGCATGTTGCATGCAATTTGCCATGCATTTTATTACATGCAATCCTGTGCACTCCTCCTACTACCCCTTTCTCCTTCTTGTGTGGCAAGTTGCCGCAGGATATTCTGCGCATCCTTAACACTGGAGAGCACAATCAGGCGGCAGCAGAGAGAGATATGGTAGGGGTAAGAGAGAAAATGTTCACTCAAATATGCAAATAAGTAGCAAGATGCATTTACCGATTTCTGAACCCATCGAACAGTGTTGCAAATTGCTATGCATATATATAATAAATGTATATATAAAGCATAAATATAATGTAAAGAAATTGTGCAGCGTTGCTATGGCCATAAGTAATTTATTGGTAATGAAGGACAGAGAATATTGGTAGAATTAAATATAATTTACATTTTTGTAATGGAGAAAATTCATAGTAGGAAGCTCGATTTTAAAGAAATATTTAAAATTCAACAAGAAATAGATTAGGACTCTTCGACTCCCACATGCACATTGATCACATCCCCAAGGTCCCTGTCCAATTACGAATGCCAAACAACTCCATAGTTTTCCAGACTCATCAAAACCGACTCAGCTCCCAAGCAAAACAAATAAATTTTCAAAAAGCAAGAAAAAAATGAATAAGGGAAAACAAAGCTAAGCCATGAGGAAAAAAATGAGTTATTAATGGCAATCAATCAAAAACTGGCAAAACGCTCTCAAGCTAAACAACAAAGCGGCGGCCAAAGGACAAAGAGAACGGGGGAAGTAAAATACATAAAAAAAAGAAAGAAAACCGCGAGGAATACATAAATTGATTGATTGATTTAATGAATGATTGATTAATGCATTTCAGTTGCAAATTCCCCCATGCAGAAATGCAGCAGCAGCCATATGCGAGAGCTGAAAGTGCACTAGAGAAAAGTTTTGGATAGTTTTTAAACATTGAACATTAAAAAACTGTTTTTTACTTTTGTGTGAGCTAAATCGACTCGCCTGGTGATGCTGATTAATTGTAGATATTATTTATGGGGAAGGAAATGCCACCCTCTGCTTGTTTTATACCCTTTTAGTAGTCAGTAAAATATTAAATCCTTGGTATATAAATACCCTTAATATTCTTCAAGATTTACTTTAAATTTCAAGCCGTATAATCCTTATTTTCCTCTGTGTAGTAGCGAAGTTGGAGTGTGCGGCAGGCGGCCTTCACTGGCAGCCTTCAGCCTGCAGCTTTTAGCCTTCAGCTCCTCTCGAGTGCCAGACAGGCGAACGGGGGAGCCAGGGCGGCTCTGGAGTCTGCAGGAGGAGAGAGAAAGAGAGATGTCCTGGGCGAATGGCAATTATTGCAGAAGGAAGCTGAAGCTGAAGTTCCGTTGGCCGTGGCATTGTCGGAGTGCCCCCGACTGAGGAGGAGGCGATGCACTCGCCCGGCAACTGCTTTAAAATGCATTTTCAATTAGGCATAATTTCAGACAGCTCCGTATATAAATTTACTCCTGCACTAGCCTAGCACCACCATACACCGCCTCCATCCAGTGATGTGTGAAAACATATCCAATTTGAACGTGATGTACGATGAAGCCAAGGGCTTTGATTGGGCTCATTTCGGTATTAGTTAAGGCCCTGAATGCATATTATATTTTGAATGAATGCATGAAATATTTTCTATAATTGACTTGGGTATTTTGGAAATTATTTATAAAATTATGTGGTGTCTGGAATATGAATTTAACAAAGTTACAAAATAAATGAATTAAAAATACTATTTATCAATCAATAATTCCAACATTTCAGATCAATAATTTCGTAACCTAAAGCAGGCATTAATTTATTTATCTAAAGAACAAATATACTTGTATATGTATCTTAGGAAACCTTAGGAATAATACTTAATGCCTCGATTATGAGTTTTTGTAAATGATCTTTAAAGATCCCTAAAGATTTTTGTGATCTAAATAAATCTTTAAGAAAAACAGTTCTTATGTCGAGATATCCCCTTCTTGTATCTTTAAATATCTTCTCTATTCTCCAAAATCCTGTAACTTAATTCTTAATCAATTTTTGCACCAAAATCCGTAAAACTTTAATGAGATATATTTAATGCATAAAACTGTTTCCCTCGCAAACGAAACAAATTAGTGAGAACATCGGCAAAGCCGCAAAACGAAAGGGAGAAGATATTCCAGGGGGCAAGGAAAAGTACCTTTTCCTCGCATATATTCTCCCATCCTTGCAATATAATATTGTACGGCAAAACAAAGACAGCAACAACAGAGAGAGAGAGAAAAAAAAAGAAAACTTGCACAAGGTTTTTAATAACGTGGAAAACACAAGGAAAAAGCAAATATTGATGCAAGCCGCAAATTTCAATTAAGAACAGGAAGAAGAAGCAGACAGGACATTGGCGCCGGCAGAGGCAGCAGCGTCGCGACGCCAACGTCAACGGCGGCAGCGACATCGCCTGCGAGAGAGAAAGGCGAGCTGAGGAAAGCCCCACAGAGAGAGAGAGCGAGAGCACGCGAGTGGAGAGAGAGTGCGAGACGAGAAGAAGAGCGCAGGCAGAAGTGCCTGTAAAACATTTGATGTAATAAAATAACGTATACGCCATGGCGGCGAAGGAAGGTGGCGGTGAAGGAAGTAATGTGGAGAAATCCACCCCCAAAGGATCACAAAAACAAAAAAAACATCACCGAACAATAAGAGCAATTTAAGCCGCAGGAATGTGCGGGGGAAATACCGGAAGAGGAAGAGGTGAGAGCCCAGGCAGAGGAAGGAACTGAGGCGCAATAAAAGGGACCCCTAGATAAAAACAAAAACCCAAAAACAAGGCTCTCTTACACACACACACACACAGATCCCCCCTGCAAGCCCAACCCCCCCGAAAATAATTACTACGAAAATCAATGGGCAAAAAATTGGCAAGAGCGGAAGTACAAGAGACAAAGGCGCAAAATCAGCGAGCACTTTGCAAAAAAAAAAAATTAAATTAAAAAGCAAAAATAAACAACTAAAAACCTAATATATTTGTGGAACCTTTTCTTTGCTTAATGTTGAATTCTATAAAAAAAGTTGTTGCTACATTTTTAGTCACAACTCCAATGCCAAATTTTTTGCCCAGTGTAAGAAGCGCAAAAGTAGCGAAAATTGAGCGCAAACTCAAAGGAAATTCCAGCCGAAAGGAAAGCGGAAGAGAACCAAAAGCGGAAGTAACGCCGAAAAGAGGAAGCCAAAGCGCAAATGCCGATGAAAGTAAGTGCCAAAAAGGGACGATGACATGACGAGCTTCGAGTGTGTGTGTGTGCTTGGAGTATTTGTATGTGTGTGTCTACCGCGTGAGTTTGCACAACATTTTGCTACCCTTGGTTGGCAACTCCAACCCCCAACTTTCAACGCGGCTGCTGCTGTCTATGTCTGAGGCATATCGATTTTTTCGCCTTCCACAGGGTTTTCCTCGTTATTTTCCTCGCTGCTTCTTTTTTCTATTATTTTTTTTTACCCGTGCGCTTTTCCTTCTGGGCGCGTCTCCCAGGAAACGCTTTTCATTCGCGTCGAAAAGTTGTTGCCTTGTTTTGATTTCTATTTTTAGCGGGGCGACCATGTCAATGAACCTCAACGATTGCAATTTGTTAATCAGCATAGTTTAATTACCTTTGCAGGTCTTTTCACAGTCAGAAAGGAAAATATAAAAATTGTGCGGGGAAAATGTTTTAAGGAAGGTATTCAAAAAGCTTAAAAAATAGAGAAAATCCTTAAAATAAGTCAAAAGAACAAACAAACAATTAAAGAATATTTTTCAAATTGAAAATAAATAAGTAGGTAAATAATAATATAGATATTTAATTACTAAATATTTAAATTTAAGAAAAGCCTAAACAAATGCAGAGAAAAAATATATTTCAATATCAACTTTTTAAAACACTTAGCAGACCCAACAAAACTGGAAAACATCTAATGTGCAGCCGCAGTATCAGAAAACCGTTTTAAATTAGACCACAAAAAAAAGGAAAAAATAAATGCGAAAAAAGCAACAATAGTAGCAAGAAAAAATTAATAAAAAGTATCAAAAACTTAGTCACTTTTGTCTTTAAGTGGCAGCTTCCGTTGTAGACAAGAAGTTTTCCATTTTGTCGCCACACCAAAAAAGAAATTGCATAACAAAGGGAAAACAGCGAGGAAAAGTGGCGAAATCCAGGGCAGAGTCAGGAACACAATTGTTGCAACACACAAATGAGGAGGAAAAATACAACGAAAAAAAAAAAAACATGAAGAAATAATAAAGTTTCTCATCAGAGGAAAAGTGGAGACGGGCCCAGGATGTGGATGCAACGTCATGGCAGCGCGTGCGAAAGTAAAAAGGACTCGCAGCGCGACAAGGAATGGAGCTGGGAAAAAAAAGGGAAACCCTCCTTGGCACAAAGAAATCTCGGGGATCCCGTGTCTGGGACTCTGGGACCTCAAACTCCGGCAGCTAAACGTTTTCCGCTGTCTGTGTTAGCCGCTTTTCCCGGGCGTGTTTTCCCTGTGCGTTGTCCCTGTGTGTCCCCCCCGTCTGTCTGTGTAAGTGTGTATGTGTTTGTACGAAGGTTGACATTATGAACTTGAAAGTTGTACATAAAAAAAGCGACAGCGGCAAAATTGTTATGAATGAATGCATGTGGGCGGTGCGGCAATGCGGTGGCAGCCACGCCAGGTGTCCTGGCCACATGTACTCTCCGTTTCCATGACGCCCGCCAAGCGGTTGACGCTCCCTTTTTCCCCATTTACCATATTTCCTTTTTTTTTCTCTTTATTTTTTTGGTTTGGTTTGCTTTTGGCCGTACGGGCATAAACAAATGTCAGCTGTTGGGCCGGCCATCAATTACGCATGCAATCGGCATAGCCACAAAAACACGAAGGCAACGCCCCGACTATGATGTACCTGATGGTTCTTATTGTTTCTAATGTTAAATAATATTTTAAAAAATATCCTGCTTCAGTAAGAGATTTAAAAACAACTTAATAGCTGCCTAAAAGTATGCAATCTTTATCAATTTTCATAGAAATATTCTGTTTGGTATTACGATATACACCGTAGAGATATACCCCTGATTTGCACTACTAACGGGTATGAAAACAACCAAACTCGTGAGTTGAAACCAGGTCAAAACTATCAGCAAACAAAAATTCGCGGAAGGGGGTGGTGTGGGCGGGAAAAGCGTGGCAAAATAGAGTAGGCGTGGAAAGACCGCGAAATCACAAAACAAAGCACCTGCCGATTGATTTCGCCTGGCCAGCGATGAATGAACAGACTGAATCGCATGCAACGCATGCAGTGCCACAGATTCATTCACACATACATATATACGCGGACCCGGAGAGCATCACTCATACGCCGCGTGGTGCAGCCATAAAAAAGAAGTTCGGCCATCGAAAGAGAAACGTTTTTTGGGCCAACGCTTTTTTTTCTTACTTTTTTTTTTTTGTGTTGCTCTGCTCTGGAAATGCAACCGGCTCTTCGGCTGTGTGGATGCCCGACTCCCTGACTGCCTGACCTGGAACTGGCGTACTCCACTCGACACTGGTGGTGCGAGTGCTCTTTGCCGGCGTCGTTGGGTCTGTCCCGCGCGCTAAAACCTTGTCCAATTTCCCGGCTGGCGAGGACATTTGCACTTTTATTTTCAGTCACACCACGGGGGCAGTCTGGTCGTCCAGTGCGTCGAAAGGGATGTGCAATGCAGCAGCAAAGGGTTGTCCGGCACTCGGAGGGAAAATGCAATGTCCTTTTGGGTTATTAAACTGCGGTGATGTAGTAGTTTTAGTTAGGGATTGTGAGGATGTTTTTTTAGTAGATTT
Source organism: Drosophila bocki (assembly GCA_008042715.1). Classification (NCBI taxonomy): domain Eukaryota; kingdom Metazoa; phylum Arthropoda; class Insecta; order Diptera; family Drosophilidae; genus Drosophila; species Drosophila bocki. Next base: position 104,088 of record VNJY01004615.1, on the reverse strand, counting down.
TAAAACGTAAATACTAGAAACAAACTCATTTGATAGGCTTTTAGCAACAAGAAATAAATTATGAGAAACGTTAAAAATTCTTTCCTTGCCTTTGAAATTTAATAATTTTACTTAGTTTAAATCTTAAAATTCACTTAACTCTTTGATATTGTACAAGCCTAGTACTTTTCCTGGATATTGGTCAAGTCGACTACTCCAAGCTGCATTTGGCTCATTGTTGCTTTGGCTTTGGCTTTGGCCAGACGCGAAATTTGAATTTTTATGCAGCGGCAGAGCAACAAGAGCAACAACAAGGAAAGCGTGCCGCAAAAGTTTGTCGACCTATATAAGCGCTGGAATCCGAATCCCCCCTGGATCCTGTTCCTCTCTTTCTCTCTCTATGCTGTGCCAGTGCCAGGATACGTGTAATGCAAGTTCAAAGCAGCAACACCAGCAGCAGTAACAGCAGCAGCAGCAGGCAGGAGGCAGCAACTCCAACTATTTGGGGTCGTCACGTATTCGAAATGCAACAACCTGTTGTTGGGAAAAATCCACAGCCAGAGTCAGAGTCAAAGCCAGTGCCAGTGCCAGACTTTCGGTAGCCGGGGTAGTTTTGCAGCAAAAGTTCTGGCGGCTCATTCTTGTTATCCTGCTGCAATATCCAAAGCGAAATCCTTGAGCAGTGAAAGTCGATGTAGCTGAGACACGGCTACGAGAAACTTTTCTAATTGCAGGACAATCAATATTGAATTCGGCAGAACAAAGGGAGAAGAGCAGCCATAAGAAGAAGTCAACCCCTGGAGGCCTTCTTCTGCACCCCCAACCCCAAATTTGATTCCCTCGCAGTTTTTGCCACCCTCTCGCCCTGCTTTTCACCCTGCCTACATTTATTTTCTATTCATTTGTACAATTACATGTGCACAGAGGAAAATACCTATTTAATTTATAAATATTTGTTTTACTCCAAATACTTCAAGAAATTCTTATTTAGATTAAGCCTTAAAAGTCTTGTATATTCAGTTTTTAAGACTTAATCGATTATTATATAAAATATCGCCCAAGTTATTGCGCTCTGTGTGTATACTCATCCCTCTTGGTTTTCCGCATTGAAAAGAAGGTGCGGCTCAGGTTAGGAATTTTCCAAGGAATGTTTGTTGTGCGGGGGTGGCAAGGTGCACCCCACCATCGCCTTCGTCCCCGCCCCCTGCCTTTGGTCGACCAAAAAAAGGGGGTGACTGAGTGAAAATTCGGGTGGCGCTTTTAACAAACGATAGCAATTTAGAAGATGCCAGAGGTATGCAAATTTATTGCCGGAAATGTAATTTACAAAATACGCTGCAGGCAAAATGGAAACCAGCGACAGCGACGTTAACGTCGACAGCGGCGCCGGCAGCGACGCCCTGCAAGCTGTTTTGCATTTGCTTTGTTTTCTTTTCTTTATTTTCTCTCTTTATTTTTTGTCTTTTATTTTAGTTTTGTCATTTAAACTTTTTGGAGTGATGAATGTTGAGGTTGGCCAGCAAATCATCAAAAAAAAAAGGTTAAAAGCCAGAAAAGAGCCTTGAAATTTAAAGAAGAGATGGAAAATCAAAAAAGTAAGGATCGCCGGGTTGAAAGAAGGGGGCGGCGATTAAGAAGAAGGGAGACGGCGGCTTACAGCGTTTTGCATTACACAAACAATCAATGCAACGCATGCGCAGGTCATCAAGAGAGAGAGAGTGGCGGCCCCCCTTTAGAGAGAGCAGCTGCATTAACTCTTCTGGTGTGGAGATAGAGGCGGGTAAGCGGGAAGTGCAAGCAAGTCCCCAAATAGCGAAAACAACAACAAAAAGGGCAAGGCAAAATTAACAAAATAAGAAAATTGGCAATGCAAAGAAGAAGATGATGGGGGCAAGGAAGAACACAAATATAAAGGGCACCAAGGAAGGAGTCGAAGAATGAGTAGGCGGCGAAGAAGGAACAGGATGGACAAGAGATGATGCTGCTTATGCAAAATGAGCAACAATAACAACAACAGAAACAGCATGCAGACGAGACAACAAAGAAGACCAACAGAGACAGAAATATAGAAAGGTGGGACAAGGTGGAGAAGGCGAACGTAGATAAGGAGAAGTAGAAGGAGCATTCGAACCAGGAGTAGCCAGCGCAAGAGGAGGAAAAGCCAAAAGGCAAAGCGCAAAAAGAACGCCAACGCCAAAATGCAGCGACTGCGACGACAGCGACAGCGCAGTAGCTGGGCCAGCACCAGCAAAGGGAGAAAGAGCAGATGAGGCAAAAGCAGCTGCTCGGCGACAATGCACGGTGGGGCAATATGCGGGAAAATACATTTTTCAAGAAATAGGGCCACAAAACCATAATAAAATAAAAACCTATGACAGATATTTAACAAATCTTTAGGAACCCATAGAAGAAAAGTGAACCCGTATACCTAATAAAAACCGGTATATCACTTTCGCAAAGCATTGCCTACTTTTTGGCGAATGTATGAAATATTTAACATAGACAGTTGCGCCACAATCTAGTGATCCTTCATCCTTTGATCTTGTTTTTTTTTGTTGTTATATTCCTTAGAACAATTTTTTGAGATACAATCACACCATACTAAAAATTTCTGTATTAAAAATCTAAGAAATATTTAAGAATAAATATGGACCAAAAATTTCTTTCCCTTTATACTTATTGATCTCGAACTTAAGCTAATTGATCGCTTAAGAACCCCACAGTGCAAGCTAAGAAAGTGCAAGAGCACGGGCCTGCAGTAGTATTTGTGCAATTTGCTTTCATGTGTGTGTGCGTTGGCGGCGCAGGAGGCAGAGGCGACATGTTGTTGTTGCTGCTGCTCCCCCGAAAAGCCAGAAGAGCCTTGCTGCCTGTACTTTTCGCTTTTGGCATTTTACGGCGATATTCGCGAAATGCGCGCATACTGGCACACGTGCAGAGAGACTAACACAGACACACACATGGGCAGACAAAAGACGAAACAAAGTGCAAGACGCACACGAGAATAATTGAATTTTATTACATTGTTTGGAGAGGCACAACAATAACAACAACAAAAGCTGCAAGAGCAACAGAGAGGGCCAGAGTGTAAAAGAGCTTTGTGAGTGTGTGTGTGCAGTCGCCCCAACTTGTGCTTGTGTGTGCAACAGCAACCACCAAGGCTACACACGCACACACAGACACCGAGCAGCAGATATTGCAGCGACGCGACAGCGACTCGAAGAGAATAATGACCCCAAAGGCTTGTCGATTGTTGTTGCCCCCCTTGCTGTTGCTGTTGCTTTTGCTGCTTTTATTGCTATTTTCGCTCTCCCGCTCGCTCTCTCTTTCTCTCTCTCTGTGTGTGAGTGTTGCAGTTTTGTTGTTATTGCTCGCAGCAGAGCAAGGCAGCAGCAGTGAGAATAAGTAGAAGCAATCGCAGCGACAGCGAGCGGAAGAAGCAGAAGAAGCCGGCATATGCTGCGGCTGAAAACACTCACACACACGCGCATACCCCAAAACACACCCACTCCCCCTCAATTGCCACCCCCTCAGCACCCAACTACCCCCCTTTTACCGCTCTTCGCTTGCAACTGCAGAAAAGAGGTCGATGATGGTGGCCGGCACTGCAAAAAAAAAGCATATGGAATAAAAATAATATGAATGGATCCTTAGGAAAAAGGCTTCTTTCTCGTGAAGATTTATAGACATATTTTTTCCCAGTGTTGATATTTCTGGCAGTCTCGGCTCGTGAAAGGCGTAGACACAGGCCAAAAAGAGGAGATGGACCCAAACGAGAGGTTTTGAGGGGGGTTTTAAAAAAAGGGATTTTAGGGAGGTTTGAAGGGAGCTTAGGGGGAGTTTCCTCCAAAAGGGGCGGCGAAGCGGAAGGTTAGAACGCAGCCCAGCTAAAATGGAGACTGCGAAAAAAAGAAAAGCTAGGAGCAAACTAAAATACTTATGAGGCAGCGTCAGCGAAGACAACAAAGGCAAAAATCAAACAGAAAAAACTAAACACAAAAATACCACAAAGGAAAAGCATCAACAACAAAAAAAATTAAGAAAAATAAATGCACAAGCCGAAAAGGAAAATGCAAAGGCAGCGTGGGGAAAAACAAAAATCCAAGTCAAAATAAATAAATGCAAGACAACAGCTGCCTTTTGTGACTGTGTGTGTGTGCTTGCTGGGAAAGCATTTTCCAGGCCCTCAACTTTTTCCGTTTAACTTTGCAAAATAATAATAATAATAATAATAATAAATAGAATGTGCAAAAGGCAGGCAAAAAGAAAATAATAAAACAAAATTGAAATTTGTAATGAAGCCACTTTTTTACCCCACGCACATAAAGGAACTGACAGCAGCGAACAAAATATTAGCTCCTAAAAATAAACTAAATAAAAGAATATACAATAAATATAATATCTTTAAAATAAAATATAATTATATTTATGAATTGGAAAAGTATATATATAAATTATATCTTAATTGTGTGCCAAAGTTTTTTAGGTAGATTATATTTCGATTGACTAAAACTATGTTTCGTACTATTATTCTAAACCCAACTGTAGTTGTATCTGTGCGAGGGGGCGGAAATTGCCAACAGGAAGAGCAAGGAGGGGGCTGTGGGTGGGTGGCATGGCTTAATGGGTGGCATGAAATATTGCCGGCTAAAGTTTTCCTTTTTTTTTCAAAATGAGTCGAGTTGCGTGGCAAAAGAGCAAAAGCAAAACAAAAGTAGGGATAGAAACGAAAGGGATAAAGAGCAACTGGAAAGTTGCAAGCTGTTAAGGGGTATGGCAATTCAAGGAAACCAATTTAAATTGAGTTTGATCATCGTCGTCGTTGTCGTCCCAGCTGCCATAACGATATATAGTATTTGGTATATCCCAAACCAAAATCAATATAAATGGCAATAGATAAACACCCGACCCATTCGGAGTTTCATCGTTAATTCAAACTCACTCGATCTTGATTCCGGACGGGAACCTAAAGTTTGCCAATTGGAATGAACGTTAGTGTGGATTCTATGTTCCGTGGAAATAATTGGACAATTTCTATGAATTTTCTATTTCAACTCAATTTATTTTAATTTAGTTTTCTAGGAAGTTTTTTAGGTAGTTTAAAACAATTAATTGGCAAGCTTTTTATTAGGATTTACATTTAAATAAACTTTAATTTCAACAAAATGAACTCTAATAGAACTAATAATAGGCAAATAAACCTTTTGATTAATTTAACAATTGGTCAAAGGCAAATTCCCTAGGATTTTACAAGAATTTACAAGACAGTAAATCGTTTTTATCAGTATCCATCTAAACGAAGATTTTACAAATTTGCTTTTGAATAGGAAATACATACACCTTATATTCGAGTCAAAATTATTGCAAGACCTAATTTACTTCCCAAGTGAAATAGGAATTTATATCTTTGAAACCTGATTCCTTGGCAATTTGTAGCTCCGAAATCCAATCATCATCAAAGGAAGTTTCCAGCCTATCTTGATTTAAATTTCCCCCTGTATTTTATTTACTATGTTCACCTCCTGATTTTCTTCCCATTTACCTCTCCTGGCTTTATCTAATCGATCTAATTTTCCTGCTTTTCTTTCGTTTCGTTTCAGGTGAGTAATCAGCTTTTATCGCGATGTTTTTGCCAAAAAAAAAATACGGGAAATGCGCGCAGTAAGTGGCCTAAAAATATGCAACAAAGGTGCAAAGATCACTAATCTTAAGAAGTATTTTCTTTTTTTTTTTGGGGGGAAATAAATTGAAAAGAATTTTTCGTGGGGGGGTTGGGAATTTCCCTCCCGTTTTCGTTTTCAGTTTTTGTTTTCTTTTCGGTCGTTCCCCGCTCGGCTTCTTCGTACTCCTCCTTCTCTCCTTTTTTTTGTGCCTTTTTCGGTTTACCGCAGTTATTTTTTACTGCCTTTTTTCCGTAGCAACACAAGCACACACACACACATATAGAAATACGAAGACGCTAACGCTGACGCTGACGCCGGCAGCGCAGTCGTGGCCAGCCGGCGAGAGCGGGCGACAGCAGAGAGCTCCACAATGGCGGCAAACACGTTTTTTGTTGCTGCCCTCTTCGGCTTTCTCTCTCGCATGCGCTCTCTCCACACTCACACTCGCGCGGCGCGCTCTCCCACAGACCCCACAAACACACACACACACAGTCGCGCAAGACGAACGTCGCTGCCGCCGTCGCCGTCGTATCTGTATCTTTTACGCTGCTTACACTCCACGTTCAGATTCAGATTCATTCTGTAAACGCGATTCCTCGAGGACGTAACGTGAAACGTCGGTTTTTGCCCGGTGTTTTTCTCGCCCCGGTTCAGAGCAGAGCAGAGCAGCTACTCAAACGGTTACCACCACCCCCCGAAAGCGGCCGCCCCTCGCCACCCCGCGTGCATTGTGTGTGTGCATCTCAAAGATACAACAAGCTACAAGATACGCGAGTATCTGCAAGATAAATACAAGAAACGAGGGCTTACAAATTACAAAATAAATAAATATATTCAAGGAAATTGGGAATTCCGGCTGCCCGAAAATAATGCATATTTGATCGCAGTGTATGTGTGTGTGCGCGTAAATTCTTTAACTAAAATTGATTGTTTATTTCCGTTTCGAGCACGAATAAAGGGAGATAACAAACACAAGCAACTAAATGAAATTTGGGGCAGTTGCCAATTGAAAAATGTGATTTCGTTATCAACCACACAGCGGCAACAAAATAAATAATAGAAATAGGAAAAAGAAAGAAGAAGGAGAGGTAGAAATAAATAATACAAGTGACACACACACTGAGGAGATCGAAATAAATACAAATTAATTTGCGCGCGCTTCGAAATCGTATTCAAAATGTCATTCCAAGTGCACGAAGAAACCACAGCAACATCGGCGGCCACAACAGCGACAACAACAAAAGCAATAAATAAATGAAGGGAAATAAAAAACAAGAAAAATTGTTTAACAATACAACACTAAAGTAAATAATAATAATTGTGTAATAGCATTCAAACATAAACAATTTAATTGTTTAATTGTGTGTTTTTTGCCGCAGCAAAAAAGATCAATAAATAAAATTTAATTATACCGTACATATAAATATTCAATGAATACGTAGTAGGATAATAATAATAATAACGACAAATCTGATAATTCCGTGCAATCTATTTCTAAAATAACAAAACACAATAACAAAACAACAACAGCCATAAAAATAAAGTATATTAATAACTCAAGAACGCAGACCCGATAAGAGCAAAAGAATCAAATTGAATCGCAAAACTCAAACGCAAAACGCAAATCCAAATCGTTAAATCCAACCTAGACTTGCCATATACATATACCATTACTAGATGTATATATGTATATCCCTACCAAGATATATGATACTCGAGCAGCTTTAACAAACAGAAAACGTGATACAAAGTAAGTGATCTCGCTTTGCGATTTTACGTTATTAAAATCCGATTTCAAATCGATATACGACACTCGCATCAATCATGGTGGGATTTTCTTTGGTTCTTTATTATTATTATTATTTTTTATGTTTAGCCTTTACCTCTCTGGGACTTAGGTGAACTTATGTAGATTATTATTGATCGAATTTCCCACCCCTTAAAAGGTGGCAAAGGAAATAACAAAGAGACGAGGGGCAGGGAACGAGGACAAACAACCCTTGAAAATAGTTGAGAAATTCGAATCGAATGGAAGCAAGGAATTTAATTTTAACTTTTTTAATTAAAACTTGCTAGAAATAATAATAATAACCAGAAAAATCAGAAGCGAAGTGGGGAAAAGACTTATTTAATGTCTGTGGAGGGTGAGGTAATCATAAATAGGAAAGAAAATTGACTTTACTTAACTGAGAAATAAAAAGAAATAAATTTTCTAAATTTAATAACAACCTTAAAATCCATCTATAAATATATTCCGAAAATTTATTGATATCTTTGTAAAATTATTCAGCAGAGTATACTTAAACTTAGCCAATTAAAACTAATTAAAAATCAAGAAAATAAACCTAAAATTCATTGCCCTGAGAATATCAAAAGTCATGCCAGGTCGTGACAATGGTTTTTTGTGGATGATCGAATCGAATCCCGAACGAAAGCCCGGCTCTTCTGGGATGTCGAAGGTTGTGATCCCACCAGAGACTCTGATTTCTGAACTTCGATATTCGATTTCTCGGATTTTTCAGCTGCTTTTGCTGCTGACTAACCATCATCTGGGAAATAACATTCTGTCTGTCATGGCAGACTCGCTGAATGGGGCAACTTCAATCACTCAGAGACAACGACGACGACTACGATACGATATAATCAATAAATGTACTCGAGTGAACAAACAAATCAAAGAAGTGAAATAACAACAGCTTTTTTGCATTAAAATCAAAGCGTAACGAAACGAAATTGAATCGAAGACAAGAGATAAATGAAAAAGAAATCAAGAAAATAAAAAATTACACTTGCAAAAATCGCCACAAAAGAGTGCTGACATCCGGGAGAACCTTTTCAAGAATAAATATATACTAGAAATATCTAGATATATAGATATATGTATATAGTATAGAGAAGCGTTAGCCCCATCCTTTTGGTGTTGCCATTAATAATTCATTTACTTAAAGCGGACCAAAGCATGCAATTCCTACATTTTTAATGAATTAATTAAGTTTCCCGCTCGCAAAGCGAGTGGCCAAAAAAAAAAAAGAGCGGCACAGATCCCGCCAGATACACTTTGTGTTACTTTGAAGCTTTGTATCTGCACATTGCATGACGTCGATGAGGCATGCACCGCGCGAAAATGTGCGTTGCTGCAACATAGCCGCAACAGAGCGGGAAATTGGATTTTCTAAGGGCGGCGGGGGAAGACAAGTTGGGAAATGGGGATTACATGGTTGGGAAATATTTCGTAAATTAGATAGTACTGGCAGGCAGTTTGGTTTATTATTATTAAAATAATTGAATAAAAAATATTATTAATAAAATTTCAAAGAAGTTTTTAGATATATCTTTAAAAGCATCTACGCTTCAATAGGTAAAGAAATTCACTCTATTCACTTCCATTAATTTAATTGCTCATTAATTTCCTAACCTTGAGGTCTTTGTTACTTCCAATATATAATTATATTTGTGGTAGATAAAACGAATAATGTTCAGATACGTTTTATAACCTGAAATTATATGGAAAACCCACTTAAAGTTTACAAGTTTACTTATAAACTTTATAAGTTATACATGTTGAAAAGTTTCCGTAGACAATAAAGATAATTGTTATATGGACTTTTTCTTATTAATAAATATTTTACGAGTGGGAAACCTTTTAAGAGAATATCAAGAAATGTTTCTTATATTCAATATAAAATCAAGTTCATGGAAGATCCTCTTAATCTTTTTGGAATTTCTTCATATCTAATTCAGATAAATTCCTAAAAAGGAACTTTTGTTGTGGAAGATCAGATTTCCCAGTCCCGAAAAGAGAAATTGCCACAAAGTTGGAGTTTGCAAATACAAATAAACTTTGTGTGCGCTTTTTTTGGGGGGCGTAAAAAGGGGTACAAAATGGCGAGTGGCATAAAGACCAAAAAGGAAAACAAAACCCACAGAGAAAGAGGAAAATAAAGTGCGACAACAAAGGGAAAGCAAAGAAATATTGTGCCAGAGATGTGAATTTTTCTTATTTTTTTGCACGTTTCTTTTTCGTTCTTATGTCTTTTGGCGAATTCTCCAGACGAAGGAAACACTCAGAATGGCAAACATGTGGTCTCTCCTTTTCTCCCATTCCATCTTTCTCTCTCGCTTGCTTTTTTCGCGAAACTATCTGCGAATATGAGGTCGCATGTGTGTGTGTGTTTGAGTATCTGTGTGTGAGAGCGAAGCGCAGACAATTAGTTTTATTATGCTTTGTTGCCGAGCTTCGCTGAAATGGCACGACATAAAAAACACTACGAAAAAAAAGGAGGAAGAAAAAAGCAACAAAAAAAAAACAAGCAACAAACGTAAGAGATAAAATAACGAGATCGCATGGTTTATATATAGATTTATATGATGTGCATCGTCGCGATACATTTACTATGTTGGATTGCACTAATTTTGCAATGGCCAAGAGCCAAATGTGCAAAAAGTGCAAAAAGAAATAAATCTAGAAAAAATACAAAGATACCAAGCTTGAGAATTGCAAGTTGCACATAGAAAACAGCATTCTAGACAACAAATTATGTGATATAATGGGTTTAATAAATCATAGAAAGGCAACATACAATGTTTTTCTAAAACAAAATATATAGAAAATATAAAGAATATAAAATTACGCAACAAATTCAAATAATAACGTTCAAATTTTGAAAACAGCTTATGAAAGTTTACAAAGGTTTAGTATAGTCAATTCTACTAAAGCAAACCTCAAAGATACCAAAGAAAGTTTACAAAATCTTTCAAAAAGTAAAAGATACAAAATACAAGATTCAAGATACAAGATACAAAGTACGAAATACATTTAAACAGAAATAAACAGACTTTCAAATGGCGAAAATTACACCATATACTCGTTTTGTGTGGAGCTAAGCGTGCAAGGGAGATAGAAAAGCCAGAATTACAATTATGCAGGGCAGGCAACCATAAATATTAATTTATTAGCGTTGCGCAAATTTATCTGCGCAATTTAATTTTCTTTTTTTTTTTTGCGCCACACTCATTCACACACACACGCACACAACAACAAAAGCAGGAAGAAAGTAATGTTTGTATTTAATGTGTCGACTAAGGGATGCCCTATTTGGTTTTTAGGGGGTGGAATTTATAAGGAAATTATTATAGATAATTAAATACTCATTCAATTATAGCCAAAATCTTAATGACAAAGTTTTAATTTTCAATAGAAAAAGGTATTCATTAGAAAAATATTTATTATTTTCTTAAAAACAAATTTTATATTTCTTGAAATATTTCATTTGGCATTTATAGGAATAGAATTTCATATTTAATACTTGGTTTCCTCTATTTTATTTGTTTTTGTTGCTAAGAATCTTAAGGGAATCTCTATAAAATGCTTAAAAAATTAATTAAAAATTATAAAATACATCCTTTACCTCCCTTACTTCTTTTTTTACCTATTTACTACCTTAATTCTTATGCAAAATCCCTTAAAAAAGAAACAAGGTAAAGGCTAATGGAATTAAATTTACAATTTTTCTTGGCATAATTTAAATATTTTTGCCATTTATTTGAAAACCCTTATCAGCTGTCTGAGTGGCCTGATATGCCCCTCTTTTAATTCCAAAAAGAAGAATACAAAATAAAAGAACTTAAATAGACTCGTATTTATGCGTGGCGGCATTTTTGGCCGCGACTCAAGTTGCAAACAAAAGCAAAAGGATAACTTATAGTGAGTGGTTTTCCTTTTTTGCGAAAAAGGGGGAAATGTGCAGAACACACATGTGTGTATGTGTGTGTGAGAGAGCGAGTGGCATAACAAAGATTAATGACCAGGCAAAGGCAAGGGCTGCAGCTTTGGCTCATCGCACACAACGGACACACACACACACACACAACAACAGCAACAACAGGCAATAAAAACATAATAAATTACCATATCAAGTATACGCCCGGGTCGCCTCCCTTGCATTTCCGCGTGTCTCTGTGAATTTATTTGCCTGAAATAGGCGCTACCTTGAGCATCCTCAAGACCAGCTCTGCTCTTCTCTCCCTATTTCTCATTTCATCTCTGAGCAGAGAGAACAAAACTTTTCCCCACATGATTTATGCAATTCAATTCATAAAAGTTGCTTTCTCTGTACCTTAGTTTTTCTACCATTCCCGTATTTGTACTTGCCCTGCCACGCCCCTTTTGGAAGAACTGAAACGCCTTCAATTTGTGATGCTTTCTTCTCTTCGTTGTCATTTTTTAAGTAATTTTTTTGTTCTTCTCGAGAAGAAAAAAAAATGAACAAAAAACTTTTCCCAAACTGTCATAAATTTTTTTCCACATAAGAAACTTTTGAGTGGGGAAAAACTTTTGCCAGCTTATAAATCCATGTAAAAGTTTTGCATACACACGCAATTTCTCAACTTTTGTACGTTGTACGAAATATATATATACATAGCTGCCAACAATTATGAGAGCAAAAACAAATTTTGGCAATCAAGAATCACATGTCTTTATAAGAATTCTCTCATTAATATATATATATACATTTCTTCCCTCTGGTTTTTAAAGGAATTTCAAGACACGAGAGAGCGAAGGTTATCTAACCCCTCAGGCGGTGTGTATTTTTTGTTGTTCTAATCGAAATGAAATTCCTTATCAACCCTTTTTTATATATACTGTCTTCGGGGCCCCTCTACCCTCATTAATCTCAGGTATTGCAGCTGCTCCGAGAGAAGGGGATATCTCTTTTATTCCCCTTCCTAAAGACCACGGTCCATAAATCCCTAGTCTTGGGATGTTGTGTTGTGTGTGTGTGTAATCTAAATTGATTGGCTGTGGGATAAATAGGTGCGCTCATTCCGAATTTTAATTTTAATTACTTCATTATACACAGTCTGGGGAGAATTAATGGGCGATTATTACGGTTAGAGATTTCCCGCCGCCATTTAATGTTTGAAATTATAAAGGGTTTTGGGATTAAAAAAGCTAGAAAGTAAAGTAATAAATCAGATAGATAGTTTTAATATTAAAAATATTCTATATAACTCAGTTACCTAAATCGAATTAGCTAACATAAATAAAAGAAAATTAAGCAAACAATAATGACAAACAATAAAGCATTAACAAGCTCTGACCAAACAATTTCATTCAGCAAATACCACAAACAGAAAACCAAATTAAATGGGTGAAATTCGAGGGAAAGAAAACAAAATAAATACTTTTACAAACAATAAGTTGTTTGATCAACAAATTGAATACCACAAAAAAGTTAACACACACATAAAACCGAAATTGATCAAACAAATATGAAACGAAACTCGAAGAAAATTACATAAACTAAATAACGTAAAAGTTAAGAGCAGCAATCAATGGAAAATGAAAAAAAGAAAACCCCAACAATGACAATGCCTGACATTTGAGGAGACGAACAAAAGTTTTTTTATTTTATTTTCGCTTCCTTCTCTCCACTTTTCTTGTTTGCCAAATTTTCATTACAAAATATAGCCATTTTTTATGCATTTTTTCCGGCATTAAATTAAATTTATACATAAATTAAAGTTAACATCGTGCAGATCATTAGAGGCAACACCACCAACCAATGAGAAATAAAAACAAAATACAAAAAAAACTCAATGTGAGAAAGGCAGCTGCATGTTGTAGTTGCAGTTAAACAAGCAGCCAGAGAAAAAAAAATGCTGTTGCATGTCTGGGATAAAAGAAAATGCAGGAAATGTACACGAAATTGATGAAATTTTGTAAATAACTTATTTCGAAAAATTGTTAAGATGGGAATGATTGAGTGGAAATATTTTTAAATGAGCTTTGAACATCAGAAATAATAATATAAAATTTAGAATTAAATATATTTTCACCTAAAGATTGTTCTTCTTAGATTTTTCATTATTTCTGATTGATTGCTAATTTGTATATTGCTTTCCTTTATTTATTATATATTTAATTGTATAATAAATACAAGAAAACCTTGCCTCAAAACTATAAATACTCCTTGAAAATAATCAAAGAAAATATATGTATATGCAGACGACAGCTGACCAAAGCCATTTAGCCTTTAAATAATGCTCATTAGGACATTGGCGTATTCAATTAGCATTCAAAAGCAATTCCAACAATGTTGCTTTTCTGTGTGTCTATTATTGAGACAGAAATTGTTGCATTCCGCATTATAATTCTCTGGCAGATTGTAAGATGTATTTCTTGGCAAAGAAATTTGCGCAATTTTTGCAAAAACTAATTTTAGAAAGGGGAAATTTGATAAATACAAAAATATACTCAAGTATATACTAGGCGGCGCATTTACAACTTTCACAATATAATAGCATTTATCTAATGCCGAATATAAATCATTGTAATGAGCTGATAGGGGAGACGGGCGAGCATGACCCACACACAAACAAACTCATAAATAATGCGATATAGACTATATATGTGTGTGTATCAAGGTTCTGGCAGATAAACCCACTCACACATGTGGAAAGTACTTACTCGAGGCCGTAAATCAACTGCTTAAGTTCCCAAGACATAATAGAAACTTTTTTGTATTCTCGACACGAAACCAGGTTGGCATAGTTTAGATCAAATATTTAGGTTTAGTTTTGCATTTAATTTTTTGTCCGCTTTTCGCTCGGCTCAAGGAAGCCGCGGCCAGATGTATCTAAGTATCTCTATCTCTATATAGAAAGTTGACGCAACCAGTTTAGCAGTAGGTTTATGTGGAAGGGGGGGAGCTCAAAACTGTCACGCATGGATTTATGCTACACGTTTACTATATTTACATTTAATTTAATTTTTTTTACTGCCTACGCTTGCATATAAATCTGTAAATATATATCTCTCTATTTGTTGCAACTGTAATCGAAAGAAAACAATTTTGCAATGTAATCTAGGACATCATCATAAATTACAGCAATTTCGAGCAACCATTTTCCCCATGTTTCTTCCTCTTTGCTTTGAGACCATTATGGCCACAAACCCAAGTTGTATATATATCTGTATACCAGGATATATATATACAAGTCCGGATGATTCATGTGCACGTAACAGACAACGGGCAAAGTAAAGCCTTAATAGGTAATTATTTAAAATTTATTACACTGCCTTTTGGTTATTACGGCCAACAATTTGGCCCAGTGGACCTTATAGAGACACAGCCTTAATGCTCCACTAAGAGCTCCAAACTTGGTTAATACTTGTCATTAAAAAAAATGTCACCAGAAAGCTTAAATAATTAAGGTTCAAGTATTTTTAAGCCTTAATCTTTATTGGGTTTTTACCCTAGATAAAGCTATAGTTTTAAAGATATTTAATTTCACCATAACTTGATCGGGTATATAAACAGTTTCGTAATCAATAAATCAGATAAGATATTCAAAAATAAGTAATACAAATAACCTAATCTTTATTAAAAACCATAGAGATAAAAAATTGAATCAATTTCTAAAGATAACCCTGTATTTTTTTCTTTCCTGGTTATAAAGAGCTTGGTAATGCCCATTTTTAAATTACCAAAACCAATAAATCAGATAAGGAAATATTCTTTATCTTTCCTAAGATAGCATAGCCGATAAACTAGACTTTATAAAGAAATAAAAACTCATACAAATTACCCTCGAATAATAGTGAGTCATCCCAAATTGGCTCGTCAATGAGTTCAGGGAATATTCAATTAAATCCAATTTTTATTCCAAGAAACTTCTTAGATTCAGTTACCCCTTTTTTCTGTGTGCCACCGAAAGACAGAGTTCACTTGAGTTTAAGTGCATTTTACCATCTTTATTTGCACTCTGGTGTATTTGTTTTGTTGTGCTGTGTGTATATCTCCTCCGACTTTTGCCCATTATACACCGACACTTTTTCATATCCTGTCTGGGGGGCTCTTTGCGCCATAGACTTTAGTCTGGGCTTGAGTACTGAAGGAACCCCCCTCGCCCTGGATCACCACTTTTGATGTGAGAAATGCGGCTCCATGACTTGGCTAAAAACCGAAAAAAGCGTGCAAAAGCAAAAAAAGCCAACTAAACTAGGGGTATGCAAGGGGGTTTAAGAGGGGAAAAAGGTGTAGAAAAAGGGGAAAAGAGTGGCCTAAGAAAAGAATACAAAATAAGGCTAGGAAAAAGGCACAAGAATAGTGCACAAACAATGCCAAAAGCGCTAACAAGCAGATCTCCATCGCAGCAACGTCTTCTCTGCTCCCTTCTCTTTCCCGGAATCCACAATTTGTCATCGGTTTTGACCGTGAATCGGGTCAGGTGTCAATAAAAAAAAAAAAAACGCCTCGAGGGAAAATCTAGAAAAAGTGGAAAACTTGCTTTCGAGTTACACTTTGTATCTTATGCATCCTGCCAGCTACTTTAATGCACTTTCAGCGCTCAACGTCAATGTGTCAAATTGATAAAGCAGCAACGGCTCTGTAAGCGAAAATCGTCAAGAAAACCAAGAAAAAAAACACTATATAGTTAAGTGTTTTTCTGCCAGGAAGAAGACGAGGCAACCGAGATCGAGTGCCCTTTCTTGGCCCGGAGTGTTGCCAAAGCACTTCTTTGGTTATATCTTGTATATATACATACGTACGAGTACGTATAGCTTTTTTAGGTTTTTTTTAGCTGTCGTGTAGTGCCAAAAACCATGATAACTGCTAACGATTATCGAGTGCGTTTGTATGGGGTTTCTTTTCTTTTTTTTTTTTTTTTTTTTGAGACAGTGAACGGCAGACAGAGAGAAAAAGATACCAAATGGGCAACACTTTACTATGGTTACACTTGAAAAAACAAGGTTTCAAAGCGAAAATTCCGGGAAGAAGATATATCTTTTGGTAACCTACCTTTTTCATAGCTTTTCATTTACTTAAATAAGCTACAATAATTATTAGAAAATATTTAATAAAGTTCTTCTTAAAAAAAAGGGTTCTTTCTCTCCGTAAAAACTGAATCTATTTTGGAGTTATTAAGAAAACAACTCACTACATTTTCCTGTAACAAAATATGTTACTAAAATATTACTTTAAAATTTCCTTAAAAATTCGCAAACTCCCTAAAACATTCAACATTTTCTTCATAACTTTACCCTCTAAAAGTTCTTAATTTCTTTAAAATATAAAACCCATCTTTCATTATTTTTCTCCCTGTGCATTTAGAAACATATATCGACAAATGGGGAAATAGGAAAGGTAAAAACGGAATGGATAGTTTGTGCCATATCAGAGTCTTAGCTCAGGTGTTAGGTGATTGCCTTGTAATCTATACCTGGAAATGTTTACTCTTCGCCCGCTCCTCTCCTGGTTTTTCCACCCAACCAATAGTATCTCCTGTGATGGATGCACAGATATGAAAACACAACTGCTTGGCATTTGTTTACTTGTTTGCTTATTCCGGGACCTTATGCAAAGGTTGATTATCAGGGAATAGTTACTCCTGGATGGCACAACATAACAATTTACCTGAAATCGAATTCACATTTCTCAACAATTATGCTTTGGCAACAAATTAGAAAGGGGAGAAAACTAATTTAGTTAGAAGATAGATGGTAGAATATCTTGTCTTCTAGCATTTTGTTCCTATTAAAATAATTAGAAACTAAACTAAACTATACATTCATTAAGGCACTAAATGACAGACAATAAAAACCATTGCCTCAATTTATAGGCCAACCAAAAGTGCCTTCCACAATTTAAACTCTGCACAACATTTTCCCAACAAATAAATACACTCCGTAGGCAATCCAAAGTCCGATTTTTAGCTTAGCTTATCGATTCCAACACCTGTGACAGCAATTGCATTCCAATTGTCGATTAATTGAATTGCCCAAAAATCGAAGGAGCTGCTGAAAAATATACAAAATTCAAGCAAACACCACAGTAGAGAAGCGAGAGACACACAGAAATTCTAACTGGGGGCCTTGGTTGATTTTCCACACACTTTTCCTCTCTCTCTCCAGCTTTCACTCCAACGACTACAACTACACAATTGTGGATCCCCATTCCGGAGCTCGTTGTATTTTCTGCTTTATGTTGGGCAAATATTGACATTCGTTTATTAAAATTCCTGCAGAGCGTCCAAGGCAAGACCCAAAGATTCAGACGGCATGGGGCAAAAACACAACCGAAGACACTCTGAACCCAAGGAGATGTGCAGAGAGAAAAATGGAGGGGAAAATGTGATGTTAAATAAGTTATTGAAGAGAAAAAATATTGGTTTTTAAATTAGGTAATTCAGAATATAAATTATATACTTTGATTCAATTTTAAAACTTTTAATAATTTTATTTCTGCTGAGAAAATATTTGAATAGAAATATATTAAAGATTCTTCTTACATATTTTTTTATCTAAAATATATAATATAGAATATATATACCTCTATATATCTTCTCCAAGTGCATAAAAGAGGCGTGGCAGGGGGGAAAACATTTTATGTCATGTTTGCATATGTAAATGTGTCGCTCCTTCTCTCCGTCTTTGGCTCGGCAATATTTGCTTTTAATTTTTGCTTTGTTTAAACTGCAGTTTAATTTTATTTTCCACAAATATGGCCAACAAATTGGAGACGTACAAGAAATGCAAAATGCAAATTGGCAAAGAAAGCTGACTAGCCGAGATGGTGAGAGATACATCTACTAGATGCATATACTTTGTAGTCAATAGCCCAGGCCAACTGCTGTCAGACTTCAAATTTAATTGACACATTTCTTTCGCTCACTTCCTTTTAGTTTCGGTGCAAAAATAGTTTTCCACATGAGAAACAATTTTCACATCTACAACAACGAGTGAAATAAATTTTCATTTAATGCCAATGGGGGACTCGCAAGTCAAAAAAAACTAACAACAAAAACTAACAACAAAAGAGCTACATACAAATCCCACAAGGAAAAACTGCAGGCAAAGAAAAAATATAAATAACAACCGCAGTAACAACAACGGCAAACAACAATTCAAGTGACAATCACAAAATTGCAATAACAATGTAAATAAACTTTCAACTTTATGGTTTCTTCATTTGCATTTATTTTAATTAAATTCAAGTGTCAAAGCAAATGAAGTAAAGACTATAAAAGTACCCCTTAAATTAGGAATTGAAATCAAAGTGACAAGATATGTATATACATTCTATTTTAAGATTTATATTAATGCCTCACTAATTTGCATATAAAAAATAACCAAGGTTATTATTATTTTATTGCCTAATTTGCATATTTAATTTTCTGCTATTTTCTGTTTGTTTTGGAAACTGCAAAACTTCCAAAAAACTATTTCTGTTGTGACATTTGTATAAATATTTTAATGCTTGTCATTATGATATTTGATATTTTTTGTGTTTTTGCCATTTACATTTATTAATATTAATATTTTTACCTAGTCCTTCCTTTCACTTCTTTGCCACCTTAAAAATAGACCATTTTTATATACTTTGATTAACATTTTCTTATTGTATCTTTTCTGCCTTGGCTGATTGAAATTTTCTTTTGTTGCCGCTTAGTAACACACAGGAAATGAGATATAAAAGCGCAAGCTCTAATTAAGCCCTGAAGACGCAGGGGAGTGTGGGGGGGAAAGACCCTATATTGCATTAAATTGTATAAAAGTGCATATGGAAAAACTTTCAAGTCATCGCTTGATTGGCAACTAAATCGAAACAGGAAATGCCATTAGCCAAAGAGCATTCATTTGGCTGAGTGTTGTAGGGGGTATTATTATATAGGAAAATGTTTTTTAAAAACAATTAGGGGTATTTTTGTATAATAAAATTGAGGAGGAGGTAGAGTTTATAATTTATGTGTATAAATAGTGCAGTTTCTGGGTAGAAAAACTGGGAATAGTTATTTAAAATTAAGGGTTTTACCTATTTACTAATTTTACTAAAGAAATAAAATATTTCCCATTCAAAAAGTTTCCCATAAAAAATCATAATTAATTATTTAACCATATTAAGACATAAAAAAAATCAATAAAAATATCAGAGAATTCCTTTTGCTACAAAAAAGTGCAGTTAAATGATGCTGGAATAATTGATTCGCCCATCGGCCGTGGCGAATGTGGCCATAAAAGTGTCCACGATTCGAGGCAAGTGTTTGGGGCAAGGTTCGAGGAGAGACCCCAACACCTTGGGAGCCTCTTCTTTTTTGCTTTTAACGTATTTTTTTCCCCATTTTTTGTGTGTATGTGTGCAATCCGGGGTTTAATGGGGAGGATGAGAGTGGTGGAGTGGAGTGGTGGAGTCTCCATTCGAGGCTGTGCTGTGTGTCGGGGTCACGTAGACTCCATTTATATCAAATTATCTTACCATAATAATGAATTGTTGGCAATTATAGGCATTATCGTTATTTATGGCCCTCGAAGTCGTATTCCCAAGCTCTTCTGCATCTCTTCGTAGAGCCCTTAAGCTCCGAGACATTAAAGTAAATCTAATTAAACGAAAATGCCTTACTTCGTGGCCCCATAAACAATGCGTCCCTCAATTGTTAATTGCCTTTTTGGCTAGGAATTGGAATATAGAACCTGTCTCTGTGTGTGTGTGTATGCTGTTTATATAGCTTATAGACCTTTATCCGATTCAGACGGTGACTATGTGACTCACTCAATGTACACTGTACGCTGGTAATTGGCAACTTCCGCTGCCAGCAAGGCGGAATTAATGAAATGTCTTCTCAAATCGGCATTGAACAAACTAATTGAGTGAAAACATTAATTGCCCTAGATTTTTGTACAAAACAAGAACCTCTCTGTGCTATTATTTTTCTTTTTTTGATAAGGGGAAGGGTGCCATAAAACATTCTGTTGAAGGCAACTGTTGTTCTACTGATAAGCGTTCTCTATTTGGTAATATGATGTATGATATGGTCTCGGGTTCCAAGGCGAAAATATCGTGAAATATGAGGGAAGATACCGTTAGAGTGGAGGGGTAATTTTTGGGAGGAATATCCCAGGTGTTTTTAATGGGAATTTCTTCAAGGGGGTTTCCCTGGGCTCTAAAATATTTATTTTGTAATTAAAAATATATGGCAGTCATTTAAATTCATGATCGATTGATCTTTAGGTATTTTCTCTTAACTTTAGTTAATTTAATAATAGCTCTTAGCTCTTTTCTATAAATATTTTCTATATTATTTATAGCCTCCTTTAACCTGCGGGCCTTCTAAATAAATGACTTAATCATAGTTATAATGAGCCCTCTTCTGGAAACCCTCAATTGATTTTATTAGAATGGGCTTCCTTTCCTTTGGGCCTCTGAAAAGGGAAGTCGTTAATATAAATATGAATTGCTTTTAAATATGTTTTTACGACTCCATTGATTGCATCTGCTATCCAAGAAGAGAGATCCATTCATTTGAAAGGTGGAAATACAGAAGAACCCTCCAATGATTTATGATCGGATCGTTAAAGTCAACCAAAAACGGAAATAGAACTCGTTTAATAAAAAACACTTTGCATTTTGGCAGACTCTCGAGGCAAAAATATATAAAAATAAGAGAAACCAAAAGAAAAAGTTCAAATTAAAAACAAAAAACCCCGAATTTAATTGCCTTTACAGAGAGAAAAATAATAAAAGAAACTAAGAAATATAAACTTATGAAATTAGGTTTTAATAAATTTATATATACAGGATTTTTAGGATTTTTAAAAAATTGTTTCATAAATAAAGAAAATTTTATTTAAAATATTTAAATATAAATTTAAATACTTAATTTCTTACCGTGTAAAGGGAGTAAAAAAAAAATCTAAAGAAATTCCACATAAAATGGGGTTTAAAACTCAAACAAACATTAAAAAGAGGACATAAGAAAAACAGAAAATTAAGGCAAACAATAATAAAAAAAAGAAAAGTAAGGTAAAGGAAGAAGCAGAAACAGGCAAATGTCGAATTAAAATTAATGTCGAGTTAATCGAGTTTTGTTGTTGCTGCTCAGTTTCTTTCTCTTTGTTTTTTCCTGTGTTTTTTTTTTCTTGGCAGCGAACAAAGAAGCAAAAAACAAAAAAACAAAAAAAAAACGAAGCACGAGAAGAAAAGAATCTGATTCTCAATCTGAAAGCAGTTTGTCTTCTTCTCATTTTTTGTTCCTCTTTAATGGTCGTCGCTGCTCGCCCCCTCTCTTTCTGGAGCCTGTTTATGCTGCCTCTCTCTTTCTCGCCCTGTCTCTTTCAATCTGCACTCCCCCATCTCTGTCGCACTGCAGCGTCTTTGCTGGCAGAGCGCAGTCGCAGCCGGCGTCGCAGCCTCCGAGGCTATGGCAGGCATTGTACTATTTCAAGGATAACCACTAACCCGAGGTTATTTTATTGCGCTCCTTGCGCTCCTTTGTCCCCAGCCGAGGCACTGGCCTTCGGTGTTGCGAAGAGTATTTTCCTATAAATTGCAATCAATTGGTATAATTACGAGAGCTATATGGCCCCCAGGCTGAATCTGAAACACGGAGAGAAATGATTGATAATCTCGGAGTTATAGGAAGTAATGAGACTATTATCTTTCTTATTAAAAAAAATATATATTATATTATTTACTAGATCCTTTTAAGATTCTAAAGATAATCGCTAACCGGAGGTTATTTTTTTGTGATCAGGATCACGGGGTTGGATTTTCTATAAAAATCCAGGAAACTATGTGAAAAATGTATACTTAAAATACAAAATTAATCTTAACTTCAACTTCTTTTAACAGAAAAAATAAATACTAAATATTTAATAATTCACTTTTGACAGGCGAACCTCTAACCAAGAGTTATTTTCTTTTGATCCTTTAATAAAATATCCTTTCTTTATATATAAAAAAGTCTGTATTTAGGTACAAAATTGGCTCTAAACTTAACTTTCTTTGTATGGTAATAATAAATATGATGAAAATTTTACTAATCTCAGGATAACCTTTAACCAAAACACCGCCTTTCTGAAATTATACAGAAAATTATGAAAGAAATCTTTATATTAAATAGATAACAGCTAAAACAGGAAACAGGGAAATTAGGAAATGGGAATTAATTTAACTATACAATTTAACAACTTAATATAAACATTCTTATCGTTCAATTTTTATTTAAACGTTCATCGGTTTGCGGCTTGACAGCCTTCAAAACAAGTACTGGACAGGCGTTCTATATGAATGGTTTATACATATGTACATATAGCAATATATAAATATTATATAATATACATATAATATTAAAAATCAGCTCTTTGTCTTCAATTGAGATTGAATAAGAACAACCCCTGCATTCAGAAATTTTAAACAACCTCAATGTAAATTAAAATAAGGAAAAATATACACAAGTAATTAATGACAAATATCTTTATTGAAATAATAAACAAAATACTTAACCTCATATATTTTTAAAATATTTTAATTTAATTTAAAGCTTACATTTAGGCCACTTATCGCTTACATTCTCCCCTTGGCAGCAATTGCATTTAAGTCTTAATATTTAATAAGCTCTTTTTATTGATTCCACCGAATTTTACTAATTAACACTTTTTCGCTTTCCCTTGCAGGTAAGTGTTCTGGACATTTGCGCTGTTGTGCTTAACCTAAATAGCCGGTTGGTAAGAAATCGGGGGGATCTGAATCTGAATCGGAATCGGGCTAACAAGACAAGTCACTTAATGTCTGTCGCCAATTTATTCGCATTTTTTTCCTTCTTCAAGCTCTTTGTTTTTGGGGCCAATTAGCGAAACGAGTTTCTGGTGTAAACGCTCTAAGGAAAGGAAAACATTTCCGCAAAATAAATAAAGTGAGGTAAAGTGAGAGAGAGAAACAGGAGAGAAAAGGCCAAAACCAGCTGGCCGAATCGGAGGTAGTATGAGTGATTCATGCCCTCGCTTTTTTCTTTTATATATATTTTTTTTTCGTTTTTGTACTTAGTACGCTCCAACTCACACCGGGTTTCCCCTGCCCCTACCAACTTCACTTTACTCTCCAGTAACTCTCGACGAGATAATGAGCCTGGCCGTAAGGAAATTAAATACAGTGATTAAGTAACTTAATGACGTGGGATAAGCCACAGCAGCGAGAGCTGTGTGTTTGGCTTAGAAGCTGGAAGTAATCCCAAAATGTAATCCCAGAAATGTGACAAGAGAAATCCCCGAGGGTCTTAAAGCAGGATTTCGGGGGGCTCCACTTGAATCTTAAATGGATAAATGGATGATCGGGCCTCTTGATCCGGCTCTTAAACTTGAAACCCTCTAGAGCTCTCAAGAAAAATTCTTGGCCAAAAGTTCACTTATATTCGGCGGTCACTGAACCCCTCTTCTCTTCTTCCTCATTTGCATATTGTACAATTCAGAGGGAAAAGAACCATTTTAATTGTGTTTAATTAGACTCGAAGCCACGTCCAACTAACCGAAATAATTATGCATAATTAAAAGCTGTTTTGCATTTTCAACTCACTTTTTCTGTACTTTACTGAGCTTATTTTTTAAGGCATTAACCTTAGCAAATAAATTATGCATGTCAGGCAATGGCATGGCATTATTACTCTCGACTCACAAAAATGATTTAGATTTATTATGGCGAATCTCTTGATTGTCTTATAAAGTAACATTTAATTGGAATTGAAATTGAATTGAAATAAATCGAAATAAATCGCAATCTTGATGAGATCAGAGTGAATTCCCCTCAGGATCTTATATATTTTATACATTTTTTATTGCCTCATAAATTTCAATTATAAATTATTCATAAATACATATTTCAGTTTCGTAAAGTTTCTAAAAAAGTTCAATGAACCAAAAGTAGGCAACTGTTTTATTTTAGCTTAAAACAAACATCGAAGAATATATATATAAAAAAGATAAAGAAAAAACAAGGCGGGGAGAGTACTCGAAACGAGCACAAGCAAATAATCCAAGATAATTCTCTGCTATTCGCCTTTTTTTAGAATAAATTCTTCAATGATTTTTTGGGTGTGGCAGGTGGATGGGACGAGTGTGTGTGCGTGTGTGTGTATTGGTTTCGACATCGATTCGTGGCTCATTTGCATAGACTTAGAGTTAATGAAATTTTTGAAATAACCATTCGGTGGATATAGCATGTGGGTGGCAGTGTGACGTGCATATAAAATAGACTCGAGTGCCACAGGATTATTATGTCCAATGTAAATGCAATTTCTGTGATGTAGGGAACCAATTTTTGGCCCAAAAGTAACGCCATTAAGTTTTATTTAAAAAAAACGAAGTGGTACCCCTATGAGGTGACTTTAATATTAAATAAAAAAAAGTTTTTCTATATTTTTACCTAAAAAAAAATTTTATTAAAAATCCTTTTTTTGTGGCTTAAAAAGAAGTACATTCTATTCTATTATTTGAAAATTTCTTAAACATATTTTTTCAGAGTATTTTCATATTCTTTTTCTATGGATTTTTGTAAATATTAGGATTTTAATATTTAGTTTTAAATTTCCCTTCCAAATCCAGGCTTAACCCATTGCCCCATTAACCCCTTTCATACCCTATACTGTATATATTCTTGGGGTTGCTAGACACATATCACTGCTCACATACTTACGCATATCAGTTTTGTATGTTAAACACTTTAAACGTGTTTTCATTTTGACTTGTTTGCTTTGCTCTTTACCTTCTTTTTTTTAACTTCTTACTATACACAAACTACACACACACACGCACTTGGCAACTGCGACCCTTTTTCTCGATTTGACTTCGTTGTTGTTGCTGCTGTTTAAAAATTATATTTATTTTTGCATTAAGCACGAGGTCAATTAACCTCATGCCGCCGAGTGAGTTCAATAAACGCAAAGCACACACAGCGCTCGAACGGCAGACAAGCAAAACTTTAAACTACACAGAACAACAACAGCAACAACAAAATTTAACATTCACATAACAACAAAAGCAAAAATAAAAAATAAAAAAAAAAATAATGCAAAAAAAAGTGTGTGTTGTGACGTCGCTGTTGCCGTTGACATTTTCTACAATTTACAACGCGTATTTTTTTTAAAATTGTAAATTGAGTCATTTGGTTGTAGTTCTTTTTTAGTATTTTTTTTTTTTTTTTTTTTTTTTTTTTTTTTTTTTTTTTGTTATTGTTATCGTTGTTATGCACTTGACAACGACAACACACATCAGCAACAACGACAGCCACAACTGCAGCAACATCAAGCCAAACAGCTCATTCATCAACACTTGCAAACGTATATATGTACCTTCGTGTTTTTTGCCTTCTTTTCATTGTATTTTTTTGTGTAGTTCTTGTATTTTATTTTTTTTATTTGCTTAGCCAAAGGCCATTGTGCGGTGAGGCAGGGGTTTTGGCCCCTGGCTATTGATACGCCGACTCACGTGCCGTTTTTGCTCTTTTTTCTGTTCGCTTTTTGGTAGTTTTTTTATTTGCAAATTAATTGTGCACGGGAATAATATATTTAAATAAATAACAAAATAATAAATATTGATTAATTAACATTAAGAATTAATAGAAACAAAACATTATAAATTATATTACTTGAAATGACTTGACTTGTATTCAATATTTAATAGCTTATAAATATTTATCAGATTTGCTTACTTTGTTTTGATAAACTTGAGGCTATCTAGTTATTAGTACAGAGAAACATATTAGTAGATACTATTTTTTAAAATATTTATTACAAAGTAAAGAATGTATAATAAATATAAATTGCAAATATTTTAATGCAAAACTAATAAGAACTTTTTTCTAATGTAGATCTACTTCTAAATTCCTTAAATATAATTCTAAAAAATTCACCAATATTTTCTTCAAGTGCCTTAATTTTTTGTGGCTTTATTTTAAACAAACTCATTTTGTTCTGTCAGTTGTTTTCGCGTGTTTTTTTTTATCATTTCGCGTTGCCAAGCAAAAAAAAAAGCGAGGGAAAAATGTATTTATTTTGATTTCGTTGTTTATTTTGTTGTTCTCTCCGACTTGGTAACCGATGACGTTGCCAATTTCTGAGGGAGCAACGTAGGCACGTGGGCAGCAGGGGGCGTGGCACACAGGTGTGCAAAATGAATGTTGAGTGGGGTAAAAGCGAATGTAAATCAATAATCGTGCAGAAGGGAAGTGCAAAAATGCAAAGTAAATGAAGACAAATTGAACGAAAAAAAAAACAAATAAGGAAATAAAACAAGAGATAATGTATAAAGGAAATCGAGTACATAATCCATAATAATATAATAAACAAACAAATGCTGGAGTAATTTATGATCAAACGAAACAGAAAACTGCATTAAAAATTCAACAGAAAAAATATATAAATTAAATACAATTAATTTTAATTAAGTAGAACCCAGTTAGTTGAGAAATATATTGGTAGCAAGCTAATTAAAGTATAATTTATGGCCATATAGAACACGTTTATGGCTTATAAGCAATTATCTAACATAAATTCAATATTATGTAGACCGGCTGGAGCAACTTTGAGGCAAATCCCATTTAATTAAATAAAATATTCAAATTTGCGCTGCGCCATTCATTAGAAAAACACTTAATTTGACTTTGAATTGATTTGCAAAAACAATTTACTCATTAAATGACTAAACGCTGGCAGCTCATCAAAATATAATAATAAATGAGCATTCGCCAAAGGCAACAAAAAAATGGATATACGCAATATGCAAACAAGTAAATATCAGATAAAAGTGATTCATGGCTGTCTAAAAGTGCAAAAATTAAGTTTTATTTACCCCCTAAAGATGGCTCTCAAATTGAGTTGCCAGTTTGGCATTTCCGTTCGAGCAAAAAAGAGTTAAAAGCTTCCCCATTCATCATGACTCACACTCAGTCTCTGGTAGATATTTGCTTTATTTGCGGGCAATTAGCCACGTTGATCTAATAACCAAAGTGGGAAATCTGGTGCGGGGAAAAACTGTTGCAAATACTTACATTTCCACTTGGCCAAATCGCGGCCAAGCCACAAAACTAGTTTAGTTTATGCGGCACAAACGGTTACTGCCAACAACAACACAAAAAAAAGAAGAAAAAAAATAAAGATATATAGAAAAAATAACAGAAACTAGTATTATAATAATGACTTCAATTTTCAGGCCGGCCTGCCAAAGAGATTGTTGTTAAAAAAAAATAGTAATAATAATAACGAAAGCAGAGTGGAGCAGCCCAGCTCGGAAATTGTTGTACTATTTGGCAACTTTGCAACGAGATTCTTTGACGTGAATTTATGGCAATTGAAGACAAGTTTTTAATTATGTTTTTGCTGTTGTTGTTGTTGCTGCTGTTGTTGTGTCTGTTATATGGCCTGGCATAATAATAATTTAAATATGGCCAGCATAGCCTGAAAATGAAGTGGCACAAGGCATTAAATCATCGCGTGCAGCTAAAAAGGATAAATAAGCGATGAGGCAGAAACAACAGCAACTGCCTGATGTTGCTGCTGCTGTTGTTGCTGCTGCTGCTGCTGCTACTTTTGCTGCTGTTGTTGGCTTCAATTTACTTTTTCCAATCACATGAATCCGAGGTAGTTACTTATCGCAGACAATACACAATTAAAATTGTATGAAATCCATATTCGTTTTACTCCTATTTTATAATTTTTTTATTAATTCAGATTTATTTTTTATTTTATTAGAAATTCATTATTTTTGTCAATTAAAATCTTTCAAAAATATTCCTTAACTCTGCCAACCACTATTATTACAACTGACTAAAATGAGAAAATATTTTCATTTTATGTTGGCCTGCAAAAATCAGCTCCTTCTTGGTCGTTTCTGCCTGTAATTATGCGAGACTTGTTTCTGCATTGTTGTTGCTGCTGTTGCTGCTTCTTCATCTACATTGCAATTTGTATGCAAATACAATCGACAATGCACACACCACACACACACAGCAGCAGCAGCAACACGCAGAACAACAGCCATGGCACACACACACACTCTCGCACAGCATAAACAACGTGATTAGCATAACAGTCGACGAGGCCGTAAATATTGCATTTTAGCATAATTGTTTATACTTTGCAGCAGCTGCCAAACGAAAGCAACGCCTCTTCTGAGTACTTTCGGCTACTTTGTGTATTTCGCATTTCGTTGTAAGCCAAAAGTAATTAAAGCCCAACATCAGGGCACTTTGGCATATAAATTGTAATATTCCACTTAATGAGTTTTCCATTCTAAATAATAATGGTTAATTTTGGACATTTCCAATTTTGTGGTAAGGTCTTTGTCCCAGGCAAAGGCAATAGTATGAGATATTAAGGTAAATTGAGCGGAAGTCCTCTTAAGTCACAAGAACACAGGAACACAGGACAATTTTCCATAAATTGTAGACTTTCTCGGGCAAAACTAATTGCAAATGTGTGTATGCTAAGGGTAATGATAATAAGAAGCTTTTGTCTTTATGCTCAAATTAACTTTGTAAAGTTGGAATATTTTAGAGTACGAAAAAATTGTACTAAATTATTAAATTAAGTGGAATAAAACTGCTACTTCATTTAATTATTTTCTGCAATATTTATTTCCTTTGGTTTGTCACATTCCCTTGTTGTCTCCCTTCTTTCTAAAGAATTTCCCACCTAGTTTATACATTTTCACTGCATTTTCAGACCGGATCATGACAAATTTCTCACACTAGTGTCAACTTCTGCGATCGCTTTTTTCAAGTTAAGCTTTCGGCTGTCGTCCAACTGTCGGATGTAGACAATCTTCCCTGCGAATCCAACAAGTTGAGGTCCCAGTTGAAGTCCGAATCCCCTATACCCGTTCCCGTCCCCATTTCCATTACGATTTTCCATTTCCCATTCCTGTCTCAAAAAGCCGGGTTTCAACGAGCTGTGCTAACTTTCTATTGTACAATGCGATCCAGTCACTTGTTTTGGCCCGAATGTGTGTGTTTGCGAGTGTGTGTGTGTGGTGTGTGCCAATTCCCTATCCATGTGTGTGTATATAGTACAATGTATATCCACAATGCCTAACTGCCTGTGACGTTGCTGGATATTCTCTATATCTACAATGCACTAGGGGAAATTTTTTAAATAATTCATAAGAAAAGAAAGTATCAGGAAATCATGTTTTTTTAAATAAATTAATAAATATTAAAATGCTAAAAATGTGTTACTGATCCAGCTAATAGTTGGTATCTTTTAAAGCCAAAATTTAACTGTAAAAGTTTCTTATAAAAATATTAATAATGAAACTTAAATCCTTCTCAATATCTAAGCCCACTTTTGGTCTTCAAAAATTAACTAAATTAATAAGGCAATCATTTGATTATTTTCTCTCCCTGTACCTATGGATTTGTATCGTTTTCAATGTGTTGCAGTTGCTGTTGCATTCAATGTTGCTGCTGTTGCTGCTGCAATTGCTGTTGCATGCCACCGAGTATCTGCGTTTCGGGGCTCCGCTTTGTTCGTGTTCATTTGGCAGTTTCCGCGCTGCAAACTTTGTAATTAACTTTTGTCACGACGACAACGACGACGAGCGATGCCAAAAGTCTTTCGAGGACTCTCATGGAATAGAAAATAAAATGCAGTCTCTTTGAGCTGGCATAAGTAATTACTTATATTTTTCTTTAAAAAGAATAACAAACAAAATATGCAACAATTAGCGACGCCAGCTTAAAAACAGATTAAAGACACGGCTCAGAAAATTAAAGCCAAAAAGAGAACAATAGAATAAAGAATGCCATGGCGTGTCAAAGAAAAAACAAAATGTAAAGAAAATAAAATAAGTAAAATAAGAGCAAAGAAAAGAGCAGAGAGCAAAGCAGAAAAAAATATAAATATAAATAAGGAACGAAAAAAAAAAAGAGAACTGCCAAGGAATTCGTTAACGACTCGACATGCCAAAATTAATGGCATGCCTGGCAATAATTAAAACAAAAACAAGCCAGCACGAAGCTGACGCTGCAGAAAAAAAAATGAGCAGAGCACAGCAGACAGAGATAGATAGAGGGGAAAAGGAAAGAGAAGGCAAACACATAGCATCCAAACAAGTTTCCTTGAAAAAAAAAGGAAGAAAAGCGAGGGCGGAGCGCAACGAAATGCATTATGTAACGAGCATTTCCATCCATTTCCAAATGACTTTTTCGGGATGTAAAGTCTGTTGATTTTTACTTTTTTTTTTACATTTTTCGAACTCCCCCCAGACCCTTTGACCAAACGCGATTTTGCAAATATTTGCTCTATTGATTACCAGCCAGTAAAATGCTTTGTAACGCAGTGATGAATGGGTACATGAGCTAGGTACTATTATTTTTATATTATTACATTTTATAGCAAGATTAGAATTTATTTTAAAAAATATTGTATAGAAGATACTTTTGTTAAATATACATCCTTTTTTTGGTACCTCTATATTTTGTACCTACTTTCTTTTAACTAAATCCCAAATAGTACCTAGCACTGATTATAAATAAATTCCCCATTCAAGCCTCTCCAGAATACATCGACTCTTACCCACTGGCCTTTTCCAATTTAATTTATCGCAAATATGCAATCAAAATGATGATGATGATGCCAGAGTCAGTGAGTGGCAGTGAGTGACTACTGACTGCAATCAATGTTGGCTTGATGAAAAGCAACCAATTGACTAACTGAGAATTTAATAATTCAGAGGGCGTAAATTGAATTAGTCAGCCGTCGTTGGGCATTTTCTTTGGGGGCAAATGTCAGGCCTTTGGATTATTTCGATTTTGGTTTTGGTTAAGCTGCCGCCGTTGTCGTTGTCGTTGCAGAGGCGAAGCTGTTTAAGAATGCAACTGTTCAAGCAACGGACGAACAATTGCAGCCTAATTGAAAGCTAAATTGAATAAAACACACACACACTGCAGGCACACCACACACACACATACACCCCTGGGTGAGAGTGAGATGGAGGAGCCCTCGACACATGCTAACAAGACAGCTGAAAAAAGAGAGGAAAATAAAGTGTAGCCTGCTCAACGGCGCACACTCGACACGTACAATTACAGCAAACACACACTGCACACACATACCTATACACAGACACACACTCAGCAGTAGTTGCAATTACTTATACGGGTGTGCGGGTGTGTGCGGAGATAGTAGGTCCAGACAGTCCGCCAGAAACTCAAGAGCCACCAACAGAAGGGCACTGCGAGAAAATGGAGATATTTTTTAAGCAAACGAAAAATTTATATAAAATTTTATGTGTGTTAAAAATGTTATAAAAGACATTTAGACTTTATAAATAGTTTTTCTACAGAAGAAAAGATCCTGGCAAATACAGCTTCACTTTCTCTTTAGTACAGCTAGAACCAGTTGAGAATCATAGCGCAATTCAAACGTCAAATGTAACTTTTGACTTTTCTGAAGATTTATTTCGCAATATTCGTTATAAAACAGATCAACTTAATATTATTATAACAGTATTTTTACCATATCTATCTACATCTGAACAATTTAAAACTAAAAAAAAATTAAAAAGAAAAATATAAAGAAAACTACACCAACTTTTTACTGTGCAAAGGTGCCATAGCTATTCCAAAATGCTGCAGGATAATAGAATGGAATAAAGCAGGACATCAGGCAGAGAGAACGGCGAACGACGAACGCCAGAAGAAACATTCTGGGCACACACAAGAGGAAGGTGGAGCTAGTGGGTTTTTTGGTAAAATTGTGGAAAATGCAAAATTAGCATGAATACGAAATACAAGTTAAATATTTGAGCAGCCCAAAGGTGTGTTTCAACCAAAAGGGGAGAGGGCGAGAGGCAGCAAGACAGGGAAAACGACCATAAGAATGGGGAAAAACCTTCGCTTCGCTCCGGCAGGAAAATGGAAAATGCAGGCAATGTCTGGATGCAATCATAGAAATTGCATTTGCCGGTAGAGCAAATGGTGCTTGCAAGAGTCTACTAGAGGTCCAAAATGAAATATTCTGCCGCATAAGCAGAAATGTGCTCGATAAAGATTTGCTTTAATTGCTAGCCATTAACCCTGCAAAAAGGGATATGTTTCTGTTCCCCACTCGAAATTGTAGACATTTAATCAGCTTTTTGTGAAAGAAAGAAAGCAAGAGGAGACTCTTTTGAATGGATTATGCAATTAAAAGAAAATTGGTTCCTTTGAGATAGGACTTTTTTAAGGATAATTGGTTTTACTCATTTGAAAATTAACTTGTATGCAAGTAATTATTTAAACATTAAATAATGTTTAAATAGGAACTAGTAAATATTTCTAATATATTTTAAAATATAAAAACAAGTTAGGAAACTTTAATTCGCTTTTTACTTTACCTTTTTTAATATTCTTACATATCTTTCTAAACTCTAATTAATTTCCCCTCCTATTTATTTTTTTGTTTTTTCCAATTTAAGTTCGAACATGACACTAGATAAATAGCCTGCTGATAACATTTAAAATAAATAAGAAACGGCGCACACAATCGCTCGTAGAGTAAGGAAATAAACGATAACTAATATTTGATTTATTTACAATATTTACAATACCCGCTGCATTTTCTTTATTTTCGCTGCCTCGTTTTTTTTCCTCCTACCTTGTCTTACTTATTTTCATTCGTTTGGTTGTTTTTGTTTTTTATTCCTCTCGTTCCCTCCGCCTTATCAGCAGACTTTGACTTTGGGGACATGTAAATAATTTATATTGTATACTTTGTTATGTGTGTAATTTATGAGCACACTATAAAAACACACAGAGACAGGGAGACAGGGGTGGAGAGAGGTGTTATATGATGGTTCTTATCAGCGTAAAAGTGGGACTGGTATAGTGGAGGAGGAGCTATAGGAAAATAGTTATGCCTGGCAACAATATTAGTGGGGTTTATAAAGGAGAATTAGCATAAATAAATATTTATATATATATATTCTGGCTTCAATTAAAGTCAAGAGGATTAAGGAAAAATTTTATTTTTAATCTAGGAAAAAAAGTTTTAGGTGTAAAAATATTTATGGAAAAATTTTACTTTATATCCATAATAATCCATAAATAAAAAATGCTACTAGGACTTGTTTTCGTAATATTTTTCTTTAAAAATTTATGTTTAAATATTTAAATAAGGCAAATACAATGTTAAAACTGGCTTGGGACCCGATTTTCAGGCTAAGAACGCCACAAATTAATAATCCTTGTCTTAAAAATAAAATTAGCGAGCACAGTTTCTTCTTAAAAATCTCTAAAAATTGTTCTTAAACCTTTAAGGAAAAATCCCAAAATAATCCTTATCTTTAAAAAACTAGATGTATATTTTTTAGTGTCTCTCCAAGGTTTTTACCTTTACTTAACCTTATTTCGCTTCGTTTGCTGCTTATCAAGGCAATGTAACGCACACATGCCCAAAGAAAACACACACACAGGGAGATAAACGCACACAGAGACACAACTAATTGCTGTTTACTCAGCGCGCAATTTTCTTTTCAACACTCAGAGAAACAAGAGGTGGGGAACTAAGAACTCAGGGCCATTGGCCGCTGCTTTTGTTGTTGCTGTTGCAACTCACTAATCTCGCACTATCTCTCAGACCATACGTGTGCGTGTCTATATATATATAGTGTATATCTTGGCATGTTTTATTTATTTTACCAAGAAACAAATACGGCGATCATAAAAATTTAATTAACTTTTATGAACTGGGTAAATACTAGTGGGGAAAATGCATTAAAACACACACACACGAGCTGGAAAAACTAGAAAAACATTTACCCAAAGATCCCATATCCCTCCGGCGGTGCTGAAAATAATTTTTATTTACTTTCTTTACGATTTTTCATTTGCTCGGTGTTTGTTTATTTCTGTGTTTGTTTGCCTTTAGCTTGCTTGTCGAGGTCTAAGCAAATGTTTTTTTTTTTGCCAGTGTGTTTGCAAAACTTTAATTAATACTTCAATGCATATATTTATGGAGTGCTCAGTGGGGTTTAGAATTACAATGGAACCAAGGATATATTATAAGAACTTGGTAGAAGAAAGATAATGTTTTTGAAAGAATAAAAAAATAATATATATGTTTTTTACATTTTATAAAATATATTAAAATGCTTTTATTTACAAATCCTCTAAATCAATATTTAAACTAAAAAATGTTTTAAAATAAATTAATAAATATTTAGGTATTTTTTTAAAATAGGTTTAAAATTCTTCCTAAATGAATTAAGAATTTTTTATTTGAAAATCTTGGTAAAAGCTTCAGAAAAAATGTATATTTTATTTTCTATAAGAATAGAGATTTTATTTTAAATATTTAATATTTTGAAAAACAATTTTACATTTAAAATTCTTTTAAAAATCCTTTTTACAAGAATTAAGAACTCCTTATTGAATATATTCCCCAACCATCGCTCCTACCACACTGAACCCAACTGTATAAGCATTTATTTTCAGTTTGTTTGCTTTAAAAATCACAAGATATATGTATATATAAAAAAAAGACTGGGAAATGTAAGCAAAAATAATTGGCAATTTTCAATTGGAAATTGCGTGCAAATTTATTTTAATTTTGCACCTGCGTTTGCCTGCCTGCCTGCCGTCCCTCGTTTGTTTGCAATGCAAATACCCTTACATACATACAAATATATAAATATTTTTAGAAAGCTGAAAAAAGGGGGTAAATCCCCCCTAGTCGGTGTTTGTCCAAGTTATTTGGCTGCTTCGTTTGCCACCTGGTGTCGGAGATAAGAGAGACAGGAAGGGAGCTACATAGCTAGCATTGTTGGATTTATTTGCATAGAATTATGCCCAGGATACATAGATATTCCCTTTTGCCAAGGTGGCAAATATTATTTCACACATGTGCAAAATATAAATCACTTTATTGCAGCCAATTTGCACAAACGATTTGCTTTGACTGTTTGCCATTCTGTTGTATGCAAATTGTATTTATTGTCTGTTCCCTTCCATTTTTGATTTGTGCCTTTCGCAATTAGCAGAAATATTTCCAGAAATATGTATTTGCTGCCAAGGAGTGTGTGTTGTGTTGTGTCTGTTGATTTATTGCTAGAAATGTTTACCCAGGCAGTCAGGCCCAAGTAATTCCTTTTCCATCAGTTCAAAGTTGAAGTTTACACAAAAATTATCTCGATTGTTTGAGGAGCTTTTGCCTCATTAATTGTAGGAATAAATCTTATTTTTCTTTGTTTAATTTTCTCTGACATTTTTTAAAACCACAAACTGTAGTTCATTGCAAAAGTGGTTTACTTGCCACATTTTTTTTTAAGGCTTCCTTCCTTTGTTTCCTCATTTTTACAAATAGTTTGAGGCTTGCCGCAGAGTGAAAAACTTTCTAGTATTATGCAAAAAATATACATATATAGTATATACGTGACCGTTATCGATTGACCTGCCTGCCAAGAGCAGCGTAAAACTATTTTTGCATAGACTTTTGCATCCCTTGGCCCAAAACACAAAAATAAAACTCGAGAAGCAACGACAGCCAGCGCGATTCTTTTATGAACATAAATTTTGAAAGCCTTTAATGGCGAGAGCCACATATTTTAGTGCAGCAACCGCAGCTGTTGCTCCTATGAATTTTTGCAACATTCCCCCCTTAACCTCGCTGCTTTTTGTTGTTGTTTTTTGGCTGCACAAATAAATTGCGCATAAATCGTGGGCAACATAAATTTTACATGTTGCCGGCGTGAGTTCGTAGACTGAAAACAAGTTGGAAATTATGTGAACGAAGCCGGGGCATAATTTATGCGATCAGTTGGGGGGGGGGGTTGTATAAAGGGGAAGGAGGCAATTAAAATATTTGTGCCACTAGAAAATTTCCTTAATTAAAAAATATATATTTTAAACTATGCAATTACGAGAGCAATCAGCAGACTATAAGGAAAAACTTTTTATCTAGGGTCAGTAATTTATTATACTTTAGCCAACTTTATCAGCAGTTTATAGCAGTTTTTGGCAAATAAAACTAACTGGAGAAAATCTCATTAATTTATTTATTTATTTGTTTCCAGCAGTCACGCGCCCGCAAAAACTCCACCAAAGCAAATAAACTGAATGCAGCCGCTGCATCAGCAACATCGCCTCGTCTAAGTCCAGTGCCGGCAGCAACACTGTTGCCGCAGCAATCGCCAAATACACCATCCGTAGCCGCAGCAGCAGCAGCATCAACAGGCAATCTGCAACATCAGCAGCAGCAATATCAGCAACACCAGCAACTATTGTCGCAGCAGCAACTCCTGTCGCAGCAACAGCAGCAGTACCAACAGCCGCAGCAGCAACAGCAGCACTTCCAGCAGCAGCAACACTTGCAGCAGCAGCAGCAGCAACAGCACGCACAGCAGCAGCAACATTTGCCACAGCAGCAGCACCAGATAACTGCACAAATTCAAACCATGAAGGATCAACCGCAACAGCCTATGGTGAGTCTCTTTACATATTTTTTTAGAATTTTCTTACTGATTTTTTTCGAAGAACTTGTGAACTTTGTTATTAATTTTATTATTATTCATAATTCCCAATTGTTTATAAACTTTTAAGTGACGCAATCCCAGCAAACAGTGACAAAACCCCGCCTCACTTAAGTTTCAGTTTCAATTTCAATTTCCATTCGATTTTCCAATTAAAAGCCATTGACCTTCGCAGCCTTTTTCCCCGCTGCTAGTTCAATCAATTGGTTTTCATTTCGTTTTCCGTTTCAAGGCAGCCCCAGAACAGAAAGCAAAATGCAAAATGCAAAATACAAAATATACAAAATGCAAAACACAGCAGCAGCGGCAGCCGGCAGCCTGGCAAACCCATAAATCCATTCAGCCACGTTGCGTATACGTCACGTTGCCCGAGGCCCAATCAACTGCAGCTGTGCCCACACACACGTACATTATAGAAAGCGTATCAAATATGTATATATATGTATATATATCTGGACTCGCTCGTTCATTCATAAAGATTTGGTCGATTTTTATCAATGATTGGCTAAATGCTTTTTGAAAATAAAACCAAACCGCAGAGCGGAGAGCACACACAGGTGCAGATGAAATTCCAGCAAAAACAGGAAGCCATCGGCGAGGCAGTTGAACTTGCCTATTAAACGCAACGAGCTGTTGGTTTGTTTGTGTTTTAATTTTTCGTATTTTATTTCGGATTTTATTGTTGCAAAACTCACCCCCACCGATACGGCTTTCACTTTCATAACTTTTTTTCCTATGAGAGTCGCGCGCGTAGCTCGTAAAAATGCAAATGAAAACGGGTTGAGTCTGCCTTTGTTTTTATTTCGTTTTTTTTTTTTCACTCATTTTATTTTCCCTCTTTTTTTGGGGCTTTCCTGTTTATTTTTCCTAGCATAATTTGAGGCGTGTTAATTAACAACAACAACAGTTGCCGGCACTCCGGGTTTTTGTGTACAAAAACCGCCGCGGAAGTTGTAACTCTCAGGACCTTCCTCTCAGAGGGTGGAGAGTGAGTTTCCCACCAATTAGACTGAGCCTAATTAGGGCACACACAAAATATGATTTATGAAAGGCAGCTCAGCTTTCGGCTTTCGGCTTCATAATTCATTGTTTTTGAACTGTTTTTATGGTCGAAATGTTTATTTATGAAGGATCGCAGGAAATGCCTTAGCTGGGGGGAGGCTAATAAAACCCAGGCTCGGCCTCGTCTAGACCTGACTGGAATTAATGGGCAAATATTTGTACAAACCTGTAATAAGTCACCAAAGGAAGGAGTTGTTTTTTCAAGTAGCCATAACTCATTAGGGAATTTTAATGGAAATTAAACAAGAAAGCCATTTTCATGATGGAAATTGGAAATTACAGAGGTTTTTTGGGACAAGATTACAGCTGGAGTTTCGATATTAGATTGATTTATGTGATAAACTGGGAATAGCATTTTGAAATATTAAAAAATAAAAATAAGATCACTTAAACAATAAAACGATAGGAATATACAAGATTAGGAACGCTTAGGTCAATGCTATGAGAAGCGCAGAGAAAGGCGGCAGTGAGGTAGAGAGAGAGAGAGAGAAAGAGAGGAAGAGAGAGAGAGTGGTTGCTGCCGTTTCCTTGGAACAGAAAGCAAATTTCGTCACCATAAATTAATTATATAGATATTTTAGCTTAAATCAAAGTAAATTTTCAACTTTCCTTATTAAATTTACCTTAATTTTCCTCTATATTTTCAGGCACCCATGGCCTTCTATCCCACATGGCAGGCGGATCCGTCGCAGGGCTGGCAGAACCAGTTCATACAGCAGATACCACAGAACACACCGGCCATCACGTCCCTGAACTCACTGGACTTCCAG
The DNA here is from genome assembly GCA_008042715.1 of Drosophila bocki. NCBI lineage: Eukaryota > Metazoa > Arthropoda > Insecta > Diptera > Drosophilidae > Drosophila > Drosophila bocki. The sequence goes on along the minus strand of VNJY01004615.1, from coordinate 65,341 downwards.
ACGCAATCCTACGCCTATCCCTCGAACGGCTACGTGCAGTCTGGCCTGGGATTTGATCCCAACTATGGACGATCGCCGTATGCGGCGCCCGTGCAGCGCTACGACTTCCAGAGCCAGCAGCTGTCCACGGGTCCCCAGGTGGGTCTCCAGAGTGTGGCGGGTTTTGCGCCTAGCTACGCCGGCCAGGTGACTGCCGCTCCGGTGCCGCCATCGCAGCAGCAGCAGCAGCAGCAACAACAGCAGCAGCAACAACATCTGGGAGCGGAACTGAACAAGACGATGTCGGGAAACGACACGCCTGGATATCCGCGGGTGAGCAGCGTGCCGCCGCGCTCACTCAACTGTAACGGGTATTCAGGCGATTTCAGCGGTTCCAACAACACAACCACCAGCAATTCCAGCGCCAGCAACACCAACGCCAGCAACAACAACACCAGTAACTCCAATCCCAGCAATCCTGCCCCGGTCAGCGGTGGCACCACCACACCAGCTCCGCCAGCGATAGCAGTGCCGCAGCCAGCCTCCTCGGTGGAGGCAGTGCCGCAGTCACCCACCCGCAGCAGCCTCCTCCAGCAGCAGCAGCATCAATCCCCCACAGGCAATGGCCTTCAGCCTTATGTGGCTCCATCCCAGCAGCAGCAACAGCAGCACATTGCCTCGCCGCCAATGCAGGATTGGAACTGGAATGCCCAGCAGCAGCAGCAGCAGCAGGTGGGCGAGGGCTATCCTCAGGGCGAGCGGGTGCACCTCAACACTCGCATCAAGTCCATGATCATGCGCAAGAGCGATCCCAAGGATCCACCGCCGGATCTGCAGCAGCAGCAGCAGTCAGTGCAGCAGCAAGTGCCGCAGCAGCAGCAGCAACAGCAGACCGGTCATTTTTTATCGTATAGCCACCATCTCCGACCCGAGGCGGCGCTGAGCGCCAATGGGCCGAGCAGTGTCACGCCCACCCATCCACATCCACTGCCCCTGCAGCAGCAACAACAACAGCAGCAGCAGCAGCAAGTGCAGCAACAGCAGCAGGTCCAACAGCAGCAATCACTTAGTGGAGCAGTGGCCCCTGCCGAGCCCATCGGAGGTGGTGGCGATCACATCTGGAAGCCGCATCACAGTAACTCCTTCAAGAAACCATCCGTTGTGAGCGGCTATCCCGAGCTGCAGCAACTGCAGCAACACCAGCCAGGACAGCACACGACCATCAGCCATGCAGCGGATCCGCCGCAACCATTGCCCGCACCCGCTACGAATGCCATTCAGACGGTGGTGGCGCCGCCCAAGAAATCACGCAGTCGGAGCAAGGCCAGCCGAGCGGCGGCAGCAGCGGCGGCGGCAGCAGAAGCAGCGGCCGAAATAGATCGAGATCGAAACTCCACAGATCCTGGAGGTGGTGGTGGTGGGTCGCTCAAGCCACTCAGTGCCCACTACCCGCCGCATCCACACAGTGCCGGACCGGTGCCGCCAGGTCAGGACTACCAGGGGCACTACATCAAGACGGAGCCGGGTCTGCTGGGACAGCCCAACAAGATGGAGGGCTATGAGCGTAACTACCAGAACTTTATCCAATACGCTGACTTCTGCCAGAACGATGGCCAGGGGCAGCCGGTGCAGCAGCACCATGGTCATGGTCAGCAGGACTATGCCGGCTACCATCACAATTCCGCTTATTATGGCGCCGGGGCGAGTAGCTTTCAGCAGAATTTCCAACAGAACTTTGTGCCCGGCTACCAGCACTCCACGTACGGAAGCAGAGCGAAACCGCCAAGCAATCAGCCGCAGATCCATCAGATCCATGGCCATGGTCAGAGTCTGATGGAGCTGGACCGCAAGCCGGACACCAACAGCATCATCCCACTGCCCACGAACTACGAGAAGGACATACCGGCGTATCCCATACCACCACACCGCTATGCCCTGGGGCATGGAGCTCCTCCGCATCTCCACGGTCATCATGGAATGCTGGAGCCCAAGCTGGAGGATATGGGCATGCTGGGTCATGGTGGTGGTTATGCCTACTTGGGCAGCGAAGGAAAGCCCTTGAATAATGGTTTTTCCTGCTGTCGCCAGGGGGGAACACGACCGCCAACAGCCGAACATCTCAAGGATGGCACCTGCCTGGGCTTGGGTATCCAGCCCAAAGAGGAGCTGATCGATGAGGATGAGCTGATTGATAGCCATGGAAATGGCCTCAAGCCCGTGGTGGGTGTGGGAAAGATCAAGGGCAAGCAGAAGCCCGATGAAATACCGGAGATTGTGGTGAAGCACGAAAAGATCAATCCCATGTTTGACACCACGGATCGTTTGGAGAAGGGCAACAAGACGGAGATACCCGAGTGCGAGTGCTTCCAGTCTGATAAGAATCCTCCAGAGCCGGGTACCTACTACACGCATCTGGGTGAGTTATCCTTTTGGAATTTGTAAATAAAAGCAGGAAAATCACTGTTTAAACATACTTTTACCCAAACTTAATCTTATTTTATTTAAATTTCTCTCCAGGCACGGCTTCCTCTTTAATGGAACTGCGACGTGAGTTCGAGGAGCGATGCAACCTCACGGGTCGCCAGCTTCGAATCGAGAAGATTGTCTATACGGGAAAGGAGGGCAAGACCTCGCAGGGTTGTCCCGTGGCGAAATGGGTTATTCGAAGGGCTGATCTCGAAGAGAAGATTCTGGTGGTGGTGAAGAAACGACCAGGTCACAGGTAGGCTTTCTCTAAAGTTATTTAAAAAATATATTATGATATTAAATATTATTCTTATTCCCCCTCACAGATGCATAGCTGCTTACATAGTGGTCTGCATGGTGGCCTGGGATGGAATGCCACGCCTGGAGGCGGACAATGCCTACAAGAATCTGATCCCTAAGCTCAACAAGTATGGTCTGCCCACCACGCGAAGATGCGCCACGAATGAGAATCGCACCTGTGCCTGCCAAGGTGAGTTTTTCCCTCAATAAAATAATAAAATAATCTCTAAATTCATGACTAATTCCAGGACTCGATCCGGAATCATCTGGAGCCTCGTACAGCTTTGGCTGCTCCTGGTCCATGTACTACAATGGCTGCAAGTACGCCCGCTCCAAGACAGTGCGCAAGTTCCGGCTGTCGGTGAAGAGCGAGGAGGCGGCCATCGAGGATCATATGAACCTCATTGCCACCCTGCTGGCGCCCGTGTTCAAGCAGGTGTGTCCACGCTCCTATGACAATCAGACCAAGTACGAGCACGAGGCCTCGGACTGTCGGCTGGGCTTGGAGCCCGGAAAACCCTTTTCCGGTGTGACAGCCTGCCTGGATTTCTGTGCCCACTCGCATCGCGATCTGCACAACATGCAGGATGGATGTACGGTCCATGTGGCGCTGCTAAAGCCAGGGAATCGGGATACCCGTCTGCCCGACGATGAGCAATTTCATGTCCTGCCTCTGTACACGATGGATGGAACGGATGAGTTCGAGAGTGTGGAGGGGCAGAGGGACAAGCACCGCACTGGAGCGGTGCAAATGCTGGACAAGTGAGTGTACCGTTGAGTTTTGAGCAGCAGGCTCCAAGGATGTCACTAGAGAACTGGGCTAATATATATAAATTTTCCTTGGTGTTTCCTAAATAGATTTCCCTGCGAAGTACGAGTGCGTTCAACCCCGCTGATACCCTGTCGAAGGCATGGCAAGAAGCGAAAGGATGGCGATGATGCAGCGCCGCCGGACGGTGACCAGGATGCAGTGGGCGATGGCAACAGCCAGAGCAGCTCCAGCAATGGTGCCCAGTCGCAGACGCAGGCCAACAGCAGCAGCAGCCAGCAAAGCAGTCCACCAGCCCTGGGCGGAGCCCACATCAAGAAGGAGAACGCTAATGGCAACACGGGAGTAGCGGCCAATGGAGCGAGTGGCAAGGCCAAGGCCAAGGGCAAGTCCAGTCAGTCGAATAACTCCAGTGCTTCCACGCCGGGATCGGCGCCACCCTCAACGCCTTCGCCGCGCTGCCAGACCCCTGTGACGAACAATCCTAGTCCGGCGGGCAGTGCTTTTAGCACGCCGCCGGTTCATGCCGGTAATCCCAATCCCAACACCAATCCCAATGCCAATCCTCAGAGCAATGGCGGCCAGACGGCAGGTCAACCCGGCCAGCTGATGAGCTCGAACTCGAGCCTCATGAACATGGCCACCATGATAGACACCTTTACGGACGCCCAACTGCAGTCCAACCAGATCTCGAGCACAGTCCTGGACTCACCCTACTCGTACGACTACCAGACGGGCTCCTACATCGACTCCAGGAACTACTACGGCAACTGGCCAACGCCACATGCTCCCATGGGCATGCAGGCGCAGGTGGGAGCTGCCGGTGGAGTGGCCGGAGCAGGTGCAGCGCCGCCACTGACACCAACAACGCCTACGGCACAGCCGCAACTAGGAGTACCACCTGGAGGAACAGCAATTCCAGGCGGAGGAGGAACCTCAGTGGGAGCCCCACCAGGAGCCCTTCCCGCAAGTATTCCCTCTGCAGTGACACCCACGCAGCTGGAGACCAGCAATGGCTATGGCTCTGCAAGCTATCAGACATTAGTTGGAGCAAATCCCGCCGGAAACCTAAGCAATCCAGGTGGAGTAGCCACTGAGGTGCAGCAGCAGCAGCAACAGCAGCAGCAACAGCAACTCCAGCAGGCACAGCAGCAACTGCAACAGCAGCAGGGACCTGGCGCCACCCTAGTGCCCGGTGGTGGTCTTCCCGGTGATCTCAAAAGCCGCCTAATCAGCGGAGAGGAGAATCCCGACTCAACCACTCTGGTGAATCACCATCACACCTCACATCATCCCAATCTGGCGGAAAGCAAGCTGACCGCTTTGACCGCCATGCAGCCGATGAGCGCCATGACGCCGCTGACCACCTCGCATCACCATCCCCAGGAGGGATTCGTGAAGCCCAAGCCGCCGCCCAGCGACTACACGGCCCAGTACACGGCTCAGTATCCCAACAACTACCAGATGTACCCGCCACCACCGCCGCCGCCGCACTCGGCGTACTCTGCCTACGATGCCTACCAGAACATGAACTACAATTATGGGTACCATCACCAGGCCTACTCGCCCTATGGGATGTATCCGCAGCAGACGCCACCGCCCACGCCGCCGCCTCCTTCGCCCAACTGGAACATGTACGGGCATCATCAGACCACAGGCTCTGGTTATGGCGGCTCGGGAGGAGCTCCTGGGGGAGGCGGAGCGGGCTCGCTGATTGCCTCTCATGGAGGAGCAGTGGCTCCAGCGGCGGGTGTGGGTCTGCAAAAGCCCAGTATACCAGCACCTGCTCCACTGCATCACCAGCAGCAGCAGCAGCAGGTGCAGCAGGTTCAGCAGCAGCAGCAGCAAAAGGTGCACCAACAGCAACAGGAAGCCCCGCAGACGATATTACCCGACTTGACTAATGGCCAAAGCAGCGGCGACAATGTGGTTACACCCACGCCGGCGGGTGAGGCGCCCAACAGCGATGCGGGATCAGTTGCTCCTCCTGCCGGAGCTGCCTCTACAGCGCCGCCTGCCGGATCTCCCGGCAGTACAAACACCAGCAAGATCGAACCCATTGGTGAGGTGGCCGAGATCAATGAGAACATCGAGGCCTTCCAGGATCCGCAGATGGGCGGCGTGGCCATTGCTTTGAACCACGGCAGTGTGCTGATCGAGTGTGCCAAGCACGAGATGCATGCCACGACGGCGGTGCGTAGGCCAGATCGGCATCATCCCACGCGGATGACGCTCATCTTCTACCAGCATCGGAACCTCAACAGATCGCGTCATGGCATCGACGAGTGGGAGGAAAAGATGCGGGTGAAGAAAATCAACACGGATCTGGACAACAAAGCCAAAGAGGAGCGCGAGCGATTGATAAAGAAGGCAGCTGGCGAGGATCTGGACGATCTCGATGAGGATGCCATGATGCAGGATGAACTGGCCTCGCCGGTCGTCAAAAAGGAATCCTCTACGTCCGCCGCCAATGGACAGCAGATGAAGAACGGCGCCAGCGGCAGTAAGAAGAAGAAGGGAAGCGCCGCCGACTCAAAGAAATCGCAATCGCAATCCAGTGAGCAGTCAAAAAACGAGAAGGTTGCCCTCCACGCACCAACACTGACGACTACGTCGTGGACGACCCTGTTCCCCATGCATCCGTGCGTGGTTACGGGGACCTATCCGGAGGGCAATAGCAGTCCGACCTCGTCCACGAACGCACCCAACGGTGGTGGCCCGCCGCCATGTCCGCCTGGCAATGGGCCAGTCCAGCCACCCATCACCACTGGTCCCGGAGCAGCGCCCATTCCGCAGCAACAGCAGCAGCAGCCAATGCAGCAGCAGCAGCTGCCGCAGCAGCAGCAGACCTGAATCTGCTACGCCTGAGGGGCTACTACTGGTAACTGGGAAGCTCCTCCCGAAAGTTAGCGCTAATCATAAGCATCCACACTAAAGCAGCCCTGTTCTGGCTTTCAATTTCGACCAAAAAAAAAGGGCGAAAATACTTACTTTCCCAGTAACTTTCGAAATCGAAATATTCAAGTTTGAGGTTTACAAGACTTTCCCTTATTCATAACTACTGAAAGCCAAAAAGAGAAATTAAAACTAATTAAAGTTGTTCCAGAATTCCAAATCGCCAAAATTTTAAACGAAATGGAAACTAGGAGCAGGGCTGTATGACTGAATATTCACTCAAAGTAAAGAAATGAATCGGTGGCCGGAGAATTAATTATTTTTGTAAACGCATCTGATTTCGTGTGCCATAGGAGAAGACATAGTAAAGTCCCTAAAAAAATATAAGAAGGAGTTGCAGTCGAAAAAGTACAGTTGACGCTGCCAGGCCAGAGTTGTCACCATTCCACAAAAAGAAAGTAATTAAAATCTCTCTACAAAAACACAGCTAAAATCACTCAAAAATAACAAGTTTCTAAACTGATAAACGCAGCTAGTTTAAATATCAACTATTAACTTTAGTTTCTTAAGACGATTTCTGTTAAATGAGTTATTTTTTACAAACAAAAAAGTAAACAAAACACTACGAGCAAACAAAAAACTACAGAACAACAGCAAAAACGAATACTACTAAAAACAAAAACCAAAACTAAAAAGAAAGTAAAAAAGAAATCATATTAAGAGTTAGTGGAAAAGTTGAAACAAAAGAAAGATCATTGCCAAAAGTACAAATAAACCATTTTTTAAACAAAACAAAACAAAAAACGCAACTAGAAAAACGTAAAGAATTTCGCAAGACAACAAATGAAAATAGTTGGTAAACCCAAAAGCCGTTTTTACAATACACTACAACAGTTTTTAAAATTTAGTTCAATTGCATTATTCCTATTCAACAATTTGACTGTCCTTTGGGATTGCCTTCGAATCAAGTCCAGTCTCAATCGAATTTGAATTGATCCAACGAAAGAGAGGGCGTGTTCCAAATTTCTCTCTTCCTTGAATGCGCTCTTTGGCACTCAAACTTGAGATAAATTTGGCATAAGCTTAGATGATTTACCGTTATAAACCAGATCATTCACTCACACCCACGAAAAAGGAAGCGCAGTTTGAAATGGTGCGGGTTAGAGCAGGGCAACTAGAGGAACCACAACTAGAGAAGAATTGAGAGGATATTGAGTGTGAGAAAAGGATATTTTTGAGCCTGAGGAAAAGAGACAAACCGTGAGAGCGGCACAAGCTCCATAGAAAGGAAGGAAGGAGATGGAAAGGCAGCAAGACATTTTTTAAAACTTTAATAATAATTTAAACTAAGTTTAAGCAAAAATACACACACACACAAACGAAAGTTATATATTTATTTATGCGCCCAAAAATGTTAAGCAAAATGGAAGGCAAGAAAAAAAAATCATAATAAAGAAAAGGGTTTATTCTAGTTATTATTATTTCTGAAAGATTTAGTTTCAAAGGCAAAAAACCCAAAAAAGACTCGAAACCAATCAAGTATTAAGCACTAAACAACCAACAACTAATACTAAAACTAAACTTATTTGCCTAACCAATTTGTAATTGTTGTATAAAAAATTCAATGAATGATTTGCATCCATCCAAAAAACGTAAAATACAATTAACGATTAACGATTAGAATGCAAATGTGGCAGCGCAACTGAATTTCAAATCAAATTAGTCTAAAAACAAAACATAAGAAACAAACATTATACATATAAATATATTTTGCACAAAACAAAAGAAACGAGAGGAGACGAGATGGAAAGCAAGGATAAGCAAAATGAAAACGGTTATTGATAAATACGATTTTTAATTTCGAGGACATGTCAGATCGTATATGTAAACTGTACGCGTAGGGTGCGTACTGTACGTAAATGTAATGTAAATGTAAGGCAGCGAAGAAGACTTTTGAGCAACAAGAAAAAACATGTTTTGATAAATATTTAAATGTTTATATAAATATATATATATATATTAATATAAATTATGATAATTGATAATTGATTAACTGATTACGATGCAAGCCAACAGCAACTATTATAGTTTGTAAATGCTTTTTTATCATTTTCAAATAAAAGCAAATCCTTTGCCATTTATAAGTTACACACACCTCACCCGACTTTTGAGTTTAGCGGGGCGCCCAGCAAACACTTCTATATATATAGTATATATAGTATGTAAAACCATACACATATTGGCATATGATAAAGCAAACAAAAACCCAATTAAGCCGAGCGCAGCATAAGTAATAAGTGGAAATCAGAAATCAGAAATGAGAACAAAGATAAGGCACGCACTCCCGATATAGGGGGGAACATGATGGGTGCGGAATCAGCGGAAGATACCATATAGCGATGATACATACATACATATTGTAAAACGATACACAAAAAACCCAGAACGTATATACAGAATGATGGATGAGAAGAAAGCAAAACATAAATTATATTTATTTAAAGTACGCGCATGGAAAGCAAACAGATATTAATATTAAATAAAACAAAAAACAAAGTTAAACTCGCACAACTGCATTTTTTCTTTTTGGTAATTCAAAAAATGGGTCAAGACAAGAAACGAAGGTAGCTTTGGAAAGCTGATGATGACCGAAAATGTATATTTTTAAAAGTTTATATCATAGGTCCATTTAAGGGGATTTTTGGACATTTTTTTGAAAAAATTTCGCTAAGGTCGCTTAAGACTTAGCAATTTGAATTTTTTAACAATTATTAAGTAAAGTATAAAGTATTTTTCAAAATTTTTTGAAAGTTAAAATGTTGTCAAATTTCCGAGATATAGGGTGCCAAAGTACTACACTGAAAAAAAGGTAGTGTCATGGTCAAAAACATTCTGGCAAACTGGTTAGGCTGATTTCAAAAATTTGAATGCCATTGTATTCTGGATGAATGCAGACATTCCAGGAACTAGGATATTTTGAAAATATTCAAAAAATACAAATTTTGCGAGACTGTGAATTTAATTTTTCAAAAGCAAACTTAATTTTTTGTATATTTTGCAGTGTAAAAAAACTACTTTACCTATCCAAAAAATCCTAGACCATGCAATGTCCTAATGTATACTGAACATACTCTGCAAATTTCAGGTTAATCGGTTAAGTCGTTTTTGAGAAATCGTGTTGGCCAGTTGGAAAAATGTGGTTTCGAAAAAAAAAACCCGAAATTCAAATTGGCAGAACTTTCTAACTATTTTTAGATTTTTTGAAATATGGTTCCACCCCCTTAAACCTCTAGAAGTTCAATAAAACAGTAACTAGGTCTATATTATTTTATTAATTCTACATTTTAATGGAAAACAATTTTGTCAGAGTACAAAAACATCCAAGTCGATAGACTTGTGACAATTTCAAGGCAAACATTGAATTGCTTTTTTGTTTTTTAATCTATATTACTTTCTTTTCAATTCAAATAAAACTTGTAGAAGTCACCACAAGTTAGTTTAAATAATTGTAGACTTTGTGGCATATGCACACCACGATTTTAATTAGACATAGCCCGATTTTTGTATGAAAATATATATGAAGAGTCTTTAATGAGGCGGCAATGCGGAATGTGCGCTTGAGTCGTGGAAAATTGTATATCGGGGCAAGTAGAGCCTTTAAATCTATCTAAATTATTTTAATTATTTACATCGAACATCGTTAAGTACATGGCAAGTGATTCCAAACGCTGCATAACTTATGCAGCGACTAAAGTTTGAGCACCAGCTCCTTGGAGTAGTTGTCCAGCGCCGATCTGTTGAACGAGCCAAAGTTCCACTGCATGTACACATTGCCGGCATCGCACTTGTTGACCACCACCTCCTGGGTGAAGGGCAGCAGCTCCAGGCACCGCCTGCCCTCCGTGCCGTGCTTCAGCAGCTTCGTGTGATAGTCGTAGTACCAATACTGGTTGCCTCCCTGGCCATGGCATTCCCACAGCCAAATGGGCGCATTGGCATCCCAGATCTGGACATCGAGACACTCCTTCTTCCGCCGCAGTCGCAGATCTCGCTTCCAGCTGAGCTCCCAGAACTGTGTCTTCTGCGGCGTTCTTATATCATCGGCACAGGCGTACATGCCCATGCGATTGTGCTTCTTCCTGCCCATCGTGTCCAGGCAGAGCCTCTCATTTGCGACATTCTGCAGGGCCCCCAGTGCGTAGGCTGGCGGATCTATGGGCGGGTAAGTCTTCATCAAATCGAAGGCCACCTCCTCCATGAACCACTTGAAGGATTTGCATTTAAGTTTGTTCCGAATGGCCTTTTGGGCGGTCAAATCGCCGGCATCTACGCGCTCGTAGAGACCATCGCCATGACTATACAAGTAGTTCTTGTACTCATCCATCCAGACCTCAGCCACGCGTTTGTAGTTCTGCAAAGGAAAGTTAAGAAAAATAGGAAAAAATGTAACAAATAATAGCCGGTATTTTAATTAATTTCACTTCAGCAAGCTTACATAAATTATTTTAAAATTCAAGAAAATTTTAATTGGCTTCAAGGGGTATAATTATCTTTGGAAATATAAAAACCCATCTAGGTGGCAATTTAATTTGTTGGGAATTTGTGATAATATTTAACAACTATGTGCCAAGTTTGTTGACCTGAATAAGCTGCAAAAGTTTCTATTTAATCTACAAACAAGTTTTTCCCACTAAAACCTATTTATTTTTAACGTGAGTTCTTTAGTATTTTTAAAGAGACCATAAATTAATAAATTAAATTGTATTATATTTAAAATTAAACAAGAAAGGAAGCTAACTACGAAATTTCTAAGGTTGTATACCCTTGGAGTTTGCAATTGATTTATTAAGAAGAGTATAAAAATGTAATAACTAAACTAAACTAAAAGTACTGTCAAGGGTGTATTAAAATGGAAATATTTATACGTAATTTTTTATGATAATTTTTGGATAGAATACATTAAAAAACAACATAACTTACTAAAAAAAAGCGTCAAATTCTATTCGGAAAGGTTTTCTATGCTGGTTATTTCTTGGTTAACAAATATATATACCACATTTATATTTTTAAAAATTTAAAATTTTGGTAAATTTTTGAAAATTTTAACCCCTTATAAAATTTTGAAAAAAATTAATACATTTTTTTTGGACAAATCAAAGTTTCAAAAAATCAAAACTAAGTTAAAAAATCTTTAATTTGAATTCGGAAAACAGATTTTTCTTAGTTTTAATTTGAATTATAAATCTGCATATCAACTTCGGAATATTAAAAACTTTAATTTTTTATGAATTTTCCACAATTTTAACGATGTAACCCCTTATAAAACTTTGAAAAAATTTGAAAATTTTTTTTCTCTGCCGGACTCAGTTAAATAGGCTCGCCTGTTGATGCTGATCACGAATATATATAATTTATAGGATCGGAAATGACTCCTTTACTGCGTTACTCACTTCTGACTGAAATAATAAAACCCTGCAAGGTTATAAATATTCAAACTTGACTTTAGCTAATTAAACTCAAAATTTACAACCAAAAGTTTAATTTTTATAAGTAGCTATTTAATCTATAAACAAGTTGGCTTAGCAACCGACAGATTGACGTTCGTGTTTAGTTTATGATGATCAAATATATACAATTTCAGATAGAAAACTGGTTTTTTGGTGCTAATGATGTTTAAAAATTCGTTACAACCTTCTTTATATTCCCAGACTTATTTTATTCTTTATCTTATACGCTTAAAGGTGAAATTTAAAGAATATATTAAGGAATTTGAATTTTAAATTTTATATTAAAAATAAATTTAATAAAAATTTTAATTCTGGTTTAAATTTAAATTGTAAATTCCTGGTTTAAAATTCATATTTAACACCATATTATAAGTTTCAAAAAACATAAATCAAACTCACCCTATGCAGATAGTCGCCCTTTCGTGGACTCGGCTGATGATTCCTTGGACCGCGGTATATATGACCGATGCGGGAGCACGGGGCATCGTACATCTCGCCACCGCACATCCAAATCTTAAAGCTCAGCTCGTACTGCTCGCCGCCCCAAATGTCCAGGCCCTCGTCATAGCCGCCCAGTTCCCAGAAGAACTCCGTGGATATGGCAAACAAACCGCCAGCCATGACAGGGCTCTTGAACGGATCCGCCGGATGCTGCAGATCCTCATCTAGCAGAGGCAGTCGCTTGTAGAAGAACTCCCAATCGAAGGCGCCGCGTGCCCCCTCATCCTGTGCCCGATACTGGAAGGTATCGTGGGCAATGACATCAATGAAGGGACACACAGCCGTGCGTTTGTTCAGAGCAATTGGTTCCAGCAACGGTGGCAGCCAGTTATAATTGGCCTCCACATGGGAGTCCAGAAAGATGAGCACCTCGGCAGTGGCATTTCTAGCTCCCTCCGAACGGGCTCCAATCAAGCCCGTGCGCCTTGGCAGTCGCACAATTCGCACAATACTGAAGTGATCCTTTATATAGGCCTCCAGATCATGACCCAAATAATCACGATCACTGTGATCGTCCACCAGTATGATCTCCTTGAGCAGCTCCGGCGGCGAACGATTGATTAAACTGTGCACGGATCGCATGAGGACGCTTAGGTATTCGTTGTAGAAAATTATAATCACACTAACTGTGGGCAGTTTGGCCACATACTCCTTTTTGCGACACCTACAAATATTGATTAATGGAAAATTCGTGGGTTTTCACTTGAAAAAATCTCTAATAACATTTTTCAGAAGCAAATTTCTTAGATTCTTGGGATCTTCTGGCTATTTTAATTAAAACCCTATCAAAGCTACTGTACAAATGTGATTTAATGCCCCACAAATACTCACAGCTTGTGACGGATGTCGGGCACAGATCGGTTGACCGATATGGAATCGGAGAGCAAAGCATTGAAGCCATTTTCCAGGGACATGCGATGCTCTACATCGCGCTGCGATTCATCATCCAGACTGGCCTTTTTTCCCTTCTCCCCTAAACCCACGCGTAGCTCATCCCTGGCCATGGCCGTGTAGTCGTGCCAATCCTTCTTTACCGTCCCATCGGCGGGCGGTGCCACCTGTCGTATTTCATTCTCTGGCTGCTGGGCGGGTTGTGGATTGTGCACCTCCTCCTGCTCGGGTTCGGGTTCATCGATCTTTTGCAGCTCTGCTTCAGCTTCAAAGTCGGGTTCAGGTTCGTTTTTAGCCTCTGGCTGCTTGGGTTTCAGCAATGGCACTTTCTGAACACCGCCCGAACGGGCAGCTGGCTCTGGGACAGGCTCCACGCCGTGATGTTCCGGCTCAGGCTCTGCGCCATGATGTACCACCTTGTTGGTGTACGGACTGGAGGAGATCCAGCTGGTGATAAGCACGAACAGCGTGAGAGAGACGAGCACCAGGAGGGCCGTCTTCACAATCCATTTGAGATTGGGTCGCCGCATCTTGATCGGATGGATATCCGTGCGGTATCCGTGGTTACGTGTCCGAATTCCGACTCCCCTGGTCTCTCATGGAGAGCAGCTAAAAATTCACAATTGATAGCGGTGACCTCGTGTGTTGGCTCAGGTGTTTATCCAGCTGTTTCTGGTGGCCTAATGGTTACAGTAACTCAGCTGCAGACGTGGTTTACCCTCGGAGACAGCAAAAATCTAGAAATATGTACGTCAAAGAGAAAAAGATAAATAAACGTGAGTTCAGAGGCATATTGAAAATACAGGGTACAGTGGGGTATATTTGGGTTTACGTATTTATGGGAAAATAAATTGTAAAAATTTTAAAAATTAAAATTATATAAATTAAATGATTTTTTTACATTTTACCACTAATTTAATAATCAAATGACATAAATTAAATAATATTAATTATATAAATTAAATGATTTTTTTACATTTTTCTACATATTTAATAATCAAATGACATAGTTTGTGAGGATTACTGAATTTAAGTGAGTTTAAAAGTATTTTAATTATTAATTAAATAATAAATAAAGAATAATAAATTAAATAAGATAGAATAACTGGGCTAAAGTGAGTTGCAAAGCAAATAAAATATAAATAAATCAAGTTGTAGTTAATTTTTATATAATAAAAAACACAAAAACTATTTGCTGTTAACTTAAATTTGCAAAATTAAATACATAAAAATAATTTAAAATACATAAATCAAATAAATTGGCAACATTAATATTAGTATATTATTTTTATTTATTAAAAACCAACAAAAGATAAGCAGATTAAAAATCACAAAACTAATTCATAAAATATATGTACATGCTTTATTATTACTTTCCACATGTTCACCGTACCGAGTGCTCACTGTGTATATCTTTAAATGGCACAAAACAAAACCAACAAAACAAGAAAAAAAGAACCCAAAGATAAGAGAGACATTTCAATTTGGAAAGCTGAGATAAAAACTTTGGTTGGAACAAGCACTTAAATAGCTTCCGGTTGGCATGACCTTATCGCGATTATTTATGTCATAAATAACTTCTTATAATATGTATTGTTTATGAAATTGTCTAATTTTATGGTTTTTTAAGCAGGTGGAAACGTCACCACCAAGGCAGGTGAGTGTGTTTCTTATCAGAAAAGAAGATTTTAGCGGTCGTGTATTTGAGATTTTCTCACCTGTCCGTGTGGCAGTGCTTGTTTTGTGCTCAACTCTTCAGATAGTTTGAGTTGAATAAACTAATTAACATAGGAAAACAAGAGTTTGCTTCCACGTCCGCGGAAATTTGTTTTTTTTTATTTTCTTTTTGCTGCTTTTGGTGCTTCTTCTTCGAGGCGCGCTGTTCTAATGCCGTTCACCGCGGTGGCCAAACAGCTGTTCGTTTTAGACAGTCACCACGAACGAAAAACGTTGTTAGTATTTTTAAAACTTGTTTCAACTTGTTAAATTGTAAATTAGAAAATACCAACTATTAATTGTTCTCGCCACTTTCCGGTAAACCATAAAATAAACATTTATTACTAACAACTTCAAGCTTTATTGGTTTTTTTCAAGGTTCATGCTTAAACGTTCAACATTTTCTTGACCTCCTCCTTGTATTTGGCCAAATTGTACTCGTTCTCGCCCTCGTTGATCAACTGCTCCACACACTGCGCGTAGGCGGGCGGCGGGGAAATCTTGTTATCGCCCTCCTTGGCACTCCAATTGAGGATGCCCTCGGCGGCGATCTTGGATTGATTGCGCTCAAACAAGTAGACCTCCATGTCGGCCTCCGATTTGGTTGCCTCCCAGGGCTCGGTGACGAAGGATTCGTGGTAACAGGCAGTCAGCAAGTACATGGCATAGTCATAGTTCTGCTTCCTCAGCGGACACCTGTCCGTGACAAAGGTGACGGTGTCCGTGTCCTTGTTGTAGCGATCGCCCACGAGACGCAGAAACTTATCCCTGGCATGGGCATCGAACTTCAGATCGGAGAGTTTAAGCGAGATAGTGACCCTTCGCGCCTCCAAATTCCGGATGGTGGGCAAGCTCTGTAGGTAGTCCGTGGTGATGACTTCGACGGGAAAGTGACGCTGCCACTTGGCCTCCGTTTCCAGACCCTTTGGCCACGGACTGCAGAACTTTTTGATGGCCTCGCACTGCTGACGGATGGCCGGCGGCGTCAAATGCAAAAAGTTGGGGATTTTCATTAGCTCCGCATTGGCGAACTTCGAGGGAGCCGCTGCTCCGCGTTCCGTGAAGCCCTGGCGCAGTGGCAGCGGCACACTGGCTGGGTGGAAGGATCTGGGTGCGGGCCATGCGGCGGTCCAATCCTGGTCTACTGCCATGCGGTTGGTGCGCGGCGGGGTCACAGGATCGCGCCTAACCTCACGTCGTCGCTGGAACTGCTGCTTTACGGTACGCAGATTCAAAACACGGAACTCTAGGAACACAGAAGGAAATTATTATTTATTTTTCTTTATTTATATGGTTTTGTTTACCTTCTTCATCCTCGATTTCTGGCTGCTGCTGGGAAAAGACACGGATGCCGCTCTGTGCCGCCTGTTTTTTGAGGGGCAAGCGCTCCCACACACGCGTCAGGCCAGTGGACATAGTTATCCACTTGGAGTTACCTTTATATTGAGCTTTATCTTTCGAATTATGTATTTTATTAGAAAAATCACCGGGCCTTTACGTAAACCATGCGCCAGATTGCCATTCGCCCCGAAACATTTCTATCGATAAGAATATCGATATCAATTATATCAGAAACTTTTAAATTATTTAAAATTATAATTAAATTTAAAGTTGTTATTTTTTAACTTTAGACTTGCATATAAATATGTATATGTACACGTTATTATTATATTTTTTTTATATTTTCAATTAGTGTTAACAAAATAGATAAGCGACTTTTCATTTGTTTTTAGCCCCGTTTTGCCCAGTGTATTTGCGCATCACAAAAAATGCATCGATATTGGCGAATCAGCGGATCATCCGAAAGTGCATCAAGCCCACGTCATAGTAATGTCCTCAGACTCTCGAAACGACCTGCTAAAGGCTCTCGAGGAAACCGATCCTGGTGGCCACCTGCTCACGGTACTGCAATTCTACGCCTTTGATTTGGAAAATGGGAAATACTGCTACGACATGGCGGAACACTGCGTCCTAGAGGAGCTGCAGGGCAAAGTCGAGATCGATAGGTATGGATCGGTGGTGACAGGATTGGCCCTGAAGGGTGAGTTCTTAGACTTCTTTGACAAAAAATGAAATAAATAAAATGTCTGGTATCTTCCGTTTTCACAGAGAGCGACATTGATTTGTTTTTGAGGCCCATCACCAGTCCGTCCATCCTCTACGACGAGGTGGTAAAGCGTCTTCGGCGCTCCAAGTGCTTCTGGAGGGTCACTCCCATTCGCAAGGCCCGAGTGCCCATCATCCAGTGCGTGCATAATGCGACCGGTCTCAGCATGGACCTCAATATGTCCAACTCACATGGCGTGTTTAATTCTCGATTTGTGGCCGAGCTTTTGAAATGCGATCAGCGACTACGCCAGCTATTTTTGTTCTTAAAGATCTGGGCTACGAAACTAAAGTTGATTGGACGTCACCACCTGACCAGCCATTGCCTGGTCAGCATGATCATCTTCAGCCTGCAGGTGCATCAACTACTGCCCTCCGTACAGCAGATGCAGGCGACCTGTCCACCGATCATTCGTAATGGCAATAATTTCGCATACAAGCTGCAGCCGGCGCCAAGGATTCCCGAAGGAATGTCAACCCAGCAGTTAATTAAAATGTTCTTTGGTTATTACACTACCTTTGACTTTGGTAAGTTCGTGGTTAGTCCATTTTTGGGACGTTGCATGAACAGAGACGAGAATGAGCATCTTGCCTTTCAACTGGATTGCAAAAACATTTGCGTTCAGGATCCTTTCGAGCTAAACCTGAATCTGGCCAAGTCTGTCAGTAAAAAAAATTTGGATTATTTTAGACAATGTCTAATGCTGTCGGCTCAGGCATATAGTGATGAGGATCTCAAATGGCAACCGAAGAAGCTCTATGACTACCTGTTGTACGGTATAGCGGAAAAATTGATCAATGCTCCGGATAATCAAATAGTCAGACAGCCAACAAGGGCACCTGATACAATGCAAAATACCTGTGCTCCGCACATTCCGATGATGACCTTTATCCAGCTCACACAAGAAGATTACCAAGGTTTAATTCCAATCAGGGAAGTAATGAAAACTGACAAAGAAGAGGCCACGTTTTTCACCTGGCGCGCTTGCCAGTTGGCAACCATTACTGATGTGTTAACCGAAGTGTACGGCTTGAAGATCGAATCAGAGGAGAATCAACTGGACAGCCGCCGGATGCTAATCAGTGGCCAAGTAGACACTTGGAGTCGTCGCAATTTTATCCCGATGGCGGGTGAATCATTCCTAGCTCACCAACTGCAGCAATCGAGGAAGTTCTCTACGACCAGACCTGGAAATCCTGCCTATGCGGTCAACGTGCACACCTATTTGACGGTGACATGGCATCAGGCAAAGAAACAATTGCAGATCAAAATTGAGCCAGTTTCGGACCCACTCCGTAACGCTCATCTGGAGAGGCTATTCTATGAGTTCAAGCGTCTCCTGAACAGATACAGCTTCAAGGAGCAGGCCAGCATATGGTCGCTTGATACAATCCCAAAACAAGAAATATTGAATTTCGAAATAATTCTTGTGGCATTGATTACTCTATTAATTAGGGATCCAGGTCCTTTTTTTTTGATAATACTGTTCATTATGGCAATACAGTTTCGAAATTTTTTAACATATTTAATTTGTAGGTATTTTTGGAGCCATTTAAATACATTAAAATTTAAAAAGAATGAATTGCACCCCAAATACCCTATTTATAGATCATTTTCATAAACAAGAAAGAAAACTTCGGGAAGCTGAAATTTGTATACCGTTGGAGTTTCCCATAGAATCTCATGGCTTTTAATAAAAAATCGATCATAACTAAGCCAAAAATGCATCAAATTTAAATTCGAAAAGCTTCTCTGTGCTTGATTTTGTCTAGATTAACAAATCTGTATATTATATTTTTTACCATAAAGGATGAAAATTTATTTGCAAAGTTTTTTACTATTTTTCTAAATGTAACCCTTTAAAAATTTTCAATTATGACATTTTAAAAGTTAATTATGATTATTTTAGAGTCACCTTTTAAAAAATGTTGTGGCGAAACGGCTAAAGTTAGCTTAATAAATCCATTTACTACACAACAATTCAACAATTTTGTGTTAAATTTTATATCGAAAAATATTTAGAGGCAGAGAAGTTAGAAAATCTCCCGAGTGCCCTGTCCCAACTGTCCACAGAATGTTGTGATATCAAAAAATATAATGTACTCATTTAAGGATAAGATGTTTTGAGGTACCCAAGTGGCGTTTATATTTAAAAAAAAAATTTGTCCAGATTTTGTATCTAAATTGTAAGTCAAAAGCCCAATTGTAAACCTAAAAATAATATTAATAAACGAAAATAATATTTAAAATTAAAAAAACTCAAATTGAGTACCAGTAACATACAAATTAAAAAACATTTTTTTTAATTAAAAAAAAAAGGAAAATATTTAAAATTAAAAAAAAATTTCAAAGTGAGTACCAGTAGAAATAATTAAAGAAAATGTTTTCAAAAGTTTAAAACGATTGGTTCAGTAGATTTTGAGTTATTTTGCAGACCGCCTTTAAAATGCATTTTATCAGAATAGTGCTTTAAATTTTGTGATATTATTTATGATACATTGCAGCTTGCAATAAAAAATAAATAAACCTTAAATTTATTTATAAGATGTAAATAAAAATATCCCATGACCAAGCAAATACACTCTTTTATATACACTTTTATTTTGGTAAAATAATAAAAAATATAACTTTCATGTACTGTAAATATGGCTTAATTCAAAGGATAAGTTCAATCACACCCATTCCGGAATCATCATCATCACTCGGCATTCCTCGTCCTTGTGCCTCCTCTTATGTACATACATTATTTTATATAAAATATTGTTAGTAAAACAATAGAAAACATTACGTTATTGTGTTGTTAGCCCCGTGTGAACTACAGCTACTGTAATAAACCTAACTCCCCTTTAGTGAATTTCTTGCTTCCACTTGTCACGGGCCTCCAGCTTGGCCTCCGGCACCAGCGAACTTTTGGCGCCGCCCAGAATATTGGTGGTGGCTTGGGTGGCCAGCACCGCGGGGCAGACGACAAGCTGAGGGATTTGGCGCACCACGGCGCCCACAGCTCCGCTGTAACCCTTCTGGTCGTGCTCCGTGATCGCCGCTTCGATGAGTGTGTTGGCCGATTCGTTGATGCCCTCCCTCACTATGGTGTAGGCATTGGCCACGCCCTCACGCAGATCCTTGGGCCGTCCCTGTCGCCGCCTCTTGCCGCCATGCCGGCCGCCCTTCCGCTTCTTCAGCGATGGTCCCGCCGAGAGCATGTCGAAGGTGGTCTCCGCTGTGAATTGCAGCAAATGTATGATCCTCGAGGTGATCTCCAAGGCGGCCAGCGCTGTGCGAGCCGTGAAACTCTGGGCGCCCAGCTGGAAGCCTCGAATGATCCGGCCATCCTTGTTGTACTGCTCGATGGGCAGGCGGAAGAGATCGTAGACGCCCTGGAAGAGCTGCAGGACCGCATTTGTGGGCCCTATGCCGCTCAAGATATTGGGCAACTGGTTGCGTTTGATGTCCTTTAGCCACTCTTTGGCCAGAAATTCGCACAGCTTATGCCAGCCAAGGATGCCCCGGCGATTGACGATCTCGCGCAGGCAGATCCCAGATCCCTGGAGCTGAGCCAAGCCCATAATTAGGCCGGTGACGGGTCCCCGCGACAATTCTATTCGCCGGCCATGGTAATCAAAGCAAATGGGCAAAGCCGGACTGAAGATCACCTCGCGGAAGAACACGGGCGTAGCAGTGGCCGGATCCTCCTCCAGCTCCGTGTCCAGGCTGTTCTCCTCGATCAGCACATTCAGATTCCGCTCGACCATCTCCTTGACCTCGGACTCAGCGGGCAGATCGTCCGGCAGCTTGCTAACCGACATCACTGGCATGTCTGTTGAATTGGAGGAGCCACTGGCCCCCGCTTTACTGGAGGCGCTGCTGCTGCTGCTGCTGGAATTCCGGAACATGCCCGAGAAGAAGTCCTCGAGAAAGAGCAGCGTATCCTGGTCGATGTTAAGTTTGATGGGCAGAATGGAGACGCGCAGGGAGCACTCCTCGGCGCTGCTCTTCTGCGGATTGGGACGCACATTAAGAGCCTTCACTATCACCATAATCTCGTCCGGTTTGTGGGACAAATTGTGGCCAGCGGGATGGTAGAGAAACTTGTTGATGTCCGAGGAGCGCAGCCGGTCCCTGATCTCGATTTCTGAGACCAGGAGCACCTGACGGGAGGAGTAAATGGATGTCAGGGGATACGATTCGTAGGAAAAGCGAATCTTTGACAGCTGAATCTCCACCAGAACCTCCAAATTGCGATTGGAGCCCTTGGGCTCCTTGGGCAATCCTCTCTTTGAGCTTTTTCTCTCCGGCTTCTCTTGATCCTGGGCCTGGGACACGCCATACTTGTACGTATCAGACATGCCAAAGCCACTGGAAGAAGTGGTTGCAGATCCTGACTTTTTGGGCGCTTCATCGGGGAAATCCCTTCCGCCATAAAGATGCCAGGTGAAGGTCATTTCGCAGAGAGTGTAACTGCTTTCGGGCACCGGAAAGTTGGCCGGCGGACGCAGCAGATCCACCTTTTCGTGGGGCAAACAAAAGTGATTGTCTACAATCTGGAGTGGCTCCTCGGAGACGTAGATCTGCTTGACCCCGAATTTGTCCATGCGCGAGATCTCCTCGTCGTGGATAATATCAAAGTCACGTTCCTCCATCAGAAGGGAACCGTTGTTACCCCCCAGTGATCCCAGCTCCAGTTGTACCTCGGAGCCCAGACCCAGACTATCCTGCGGCTGCTGCTGCACCTGACTCTGTTCGTAGTAGGACTGCAGGATCACGTTGGACTCAAAGTCCAGGATGTCGCCAATCACCGAGGGGCTCTCCACCATCAGGGATTTGCTTTGCGGCTTCACCGGCGTCGATTTTCTCTTCTCCTTGGGCTCATCCGGGAAGTAGAAGATCTCAATGCCCTCCTCTCCTCCGTTTGGCGACTTGGTAACCCTCAGATTGGGCGAGCACTCCACATCCATCACGGCATCGGCCATTAGTTTGTTCACATGGTTTTGGGTTTGATCGCTCACTTCCTGATCCTCAAACGACTTGGGCTCGGCCTGGGCTTGTGCGGCTTCCTCATTCAGCACGGGCTCCTCGGGCGGCGGCGGCGGTGTCAGGTCCCTGTCGTTGGCCACATAGGCTATTAGCTGGGCCAGAGCCGAGGCCGAGTCGTGGCAGGTCATCATGTGCATGTCGTGAATGGAGGAGCGCAGATCCACCCGCGGCTGTCCCTTGCCCTCCTCGTTCAACCGGAAGGATATGTTGAGTAGGCCAAGATTTAGCACTGGTATCATCGCCTCCCAGCCCAACTGGAGCACACAATCCTCGGCCAGGAGCCGCAGAGTACAGCCGCTCATGGAGGATATAATGTTGCTGCTCAGCGTGCAATAGCCCAGGTCCAGGAACGCTCGCTGGGGGAAGAATCTCGGCCGGTAGTCAATGCCGGAATTCCACACATGCAGCTGCAGCTCGGAGACCAAGGCAAAGGGCTCGTACTCCTCGATGGGAAAGTCAGCCACGTCCATAAAGTCCATGAGCTGATTCAGCCAGCTGTGCTCCGAGTGGCACGAGTGATGCTGCAGGATGGCTCCCGTAATGCCAAAGGACATCTTCATGCGCTTTATCCGCTGCTCCGGTTGCTTCTTGATCTCGGCCACCACGGACAGAACCTCCAGTCTCCTGCGGTCACCACCTCCTGCCTGCTGAGTCCTGGGGAAATTGTGGATGGTGGGTAGTAGATTCTTGTCGGGTAAATCACTCCAAGCTAGCTCTAGATCCTGTCCAGTGTGGCCACAATGCAGGGCCTCAATCTCGCCCAGCTGGATGCAAAAGAAGCTTCTGTTGGCATCGTTATCCAGGCCATTGACGGTGAAGAGACGCAGTTCCCTGAGATTCACCTGGAACTTGCCGCACTCTTTGGCCCGCTGATTGGTCTCGGGATCCAGGAAGTGAGAGAATAGGATCAGGGAACCCTCCTCTACAAAAAGCTCGAAGGAGAAGGCTTCATTGGGAATCTTGGCCACAGGAGGAGGCGGCGGCGGAGGCGGATTAGAAGCCGCCATGGAAAAGTAAATGCTGCTCTCCATGGCGCTGGTACTGAGAAGTTGATTCCGCCGGAACTCCTCCTCCAGCTGCGGCTCAGCCAAGTCCAAGTGCCTCCTACCCTCTCCCGTTTCCCCCTCTGGATTAATTTCGTAGTGCGGCGAACGTGGCTCCCACATGAAGAGGTCACCATTCAGGCGATTGTATATCAACTCGTACATCTCCTTGGACTCCAGCACCACCTTGACCAGCGGAATGAAGGCGAAGATCTTCAGCTTGGAGGCCTGAGTGCAGCTATCGCAAAATTCATTGATCTCCTCCGTCTCGCCGGGCAACAGGGAATCCGTTTTGTCCAGGCTACTGTCCAAACCCTCCACGTGGGAGGTATAACCAAAGGTACACTTTGAGCTAAAGGGTGACTTACGCGGTGGCTTCTTTGTCCCAGGATCACTGCTCTCCTTCAGGTGGAGCACATCGATTTGGATCTTCTTCTTGTTCGACTGCTGGCACCTCAGCAGATGCACGGCACTCTGCTTCTCCGCATCGCAGTAATACGCCTCCAGTTCATCCGAAGCAATGCTAATCTGAGACCTGAAGCTGACCACCAGCGAGCGGAATTCCAATGCTAAGAAATCCTGACGCACGTTCTTCTGCCACCAGGGTATCTTTTGCGGATCATTGGCCGCCCGGCCATCTACCACTGGGAAACGCAGTTGCAGGCGAAGATTCTCGCATTTTACACTCAACTCGGTTTGATTGGGATCAGAATCAGGATAAACCTCAGCCGGAGCAACTGCCTCCGAATCCCTGGCAAAGGGGGAGCAGCCAAAGAGGGCTCCCAGTCGATCGTAAATGGATATATCCAGTTCCGCGGTGCATTCATCCAGCACACATTCGATTTTGTTGGTGCAACGATTGTGGTTCTGCTTGAACATAAACGAGGAGCTCTGGGTGATCACGATTTCGGGTCGAATGTGATAGCCATCCGGGCAGTTTCGCTGGCGATCGAACAGCAGCAGATGCTCGCGGGTCTCATCCAGAATCTCGCAGAGATCCACTGCCGTCGCCGACAGAGTTGTTCGCGATGTGAGCTCCTGGAAGTAACGCTGCTGGCTGCCACTCACTATAATGGGAGCGGCGCGCAAGAGGAGATAATGCTGCTGCTCCAGGGGCAGGTGATGCTCGAGGTGGAGGGCGCCCCGAAAGAAACCACTGGCAGTGTCCGAATATCGTTGGTAGCTCGCCGGATCAAAGACCGTGCTGCAGCTATCAATGTGGGCGGTGTTCTGGATGAGAATATCATTGTGCAGCGCCACGCCATACAGCTTGGAGATCTGCACCTTGAACTTGAGTATCTCCCCGGACTTTTCCGTGTAGCCCAGCTCCTGCTGCAGCGTATTTGTGCAGGATGTGAGCATGCTGTTGGTGGACTCACTCATTTTTCTGCTACGCGCGTAAACGCTGCGGGGGGCAAAGTATTCCGAAGGTTCCGGCTCCGTTAGACCCGTTGACCAGTCCGCATTCTGGCCAAGGATTCCCGTCATCCTAGTGGGCTGCTGCTGCTGCTGCTGTTGGTACTCACTGGGCGGCGCTGACTTGAGGCTGCGTCCCTTTTTCGGTCGCTCTTGCTGGCCGCCGCTATTAAAGCCCTTGGAGAGCTCCACAAGCAGGTGTATCTGCCGGGGCGTGAGCATAAAGTAGATGTCATCCAGGCTGAGTTCCAGGCTCACCTTGGGCCCCACTATATTCTCCGTCTGCTTGATATTGATCTGTATGTTCTGGGCGCCCTTCAGCTCCACGATCTTGCACAGCTGCTCGTAGGGAGTGGGCAGGTAGACGACGTCCAGGACCTCGGAGGTGTGCAGACTCAGTCCTTCGATCACCAGATTGTGCTTGGCTATCATGGGCAGGGCATTGAAGCTGCCATTGGGATCCTCCTCGTGCGTCTCCTCCGTCTCCGTATCGGTGTTCTGGGAGGTGTCCATGTCCGCCATCATCTCGTAGCCCGTCTTATTCTTGTACTCCACATGGCTGGCCTGGACGGAGAGCACCAGTTTCCGGTCCGAGCGGGGCAGCAGATACTCAATATTCAGCGTTGTGTTCGTTAGCTTGGCGCGAATGCGATTCAGCACATTGTCAATGGTCTCCGCGAACTTCTCCAGCCCGATCAGGGCGTTATTGTGATTCAGGAAGGGTACATCGTCGTCCACCTGCTTCATGCACTCCTCGGCCATTTGCATGGAGCTGCTAACCGATGACCACATGGATTCCAGCATTGTGGTGCCGCTCTGATGTCGCGTAACAGGGCGCAGGGTTATCGTCAAGTTGGAGATCTCCAGGCTGCTGTCGTTGGTCATCAGGGCATTCCAGGGCACGACCACGGTCAGGCAGCCAATGTGACCCGATACCACCTCAAAGGCCCAGCCCTGATCCTCGAAGAGATCGTTGAAAGCGTCCACTTTTAGGAATATATCCTCCACCACCGCCTTGCCATTGTACAGATCCACCTTTAGCTGCTCCAAGTTCAGGTTATTCTCGAAAAATTGACCCAAATAACGCTGCAGGAGGTAGCGACACATCTTGGTCTTGAGGCCATCCCAGGGATTGAACCACGACATGGTCAATGCTCTTATCCACAATCCCAAGGTTTTCCGCTTTTCCGCTTTGTGCGTTTTACTTTATTTCTCCAGCGAGGGCAGCAACAATAACACCAGACCTTTGTTATTGTTTTCTTTGAAGGGAACACGGAAATGTGGCAAATAAACGCTGTTTAAACGCTATTCGTGTCTCGCCACTCACTTTTTATGGTGTTCTTTGCTTGGTGGCGGCTGCTGGCGCCAATATATGTGCATTATTTTTGCAAAATAGTGAAAATAATGAATAAATAAAGCGCAGTTCCAAAAGTCTTGTTTTTTCTCTTTTTTGTTGCTGGGCCAATGTGACCAGATGCAGCTTGTTTCTTATTCCAGGCAAAACAGCTGTTTCTGCCACCTGGTCACTCTCCTGCAGCAACAAATGGCCTCGATCAGCTGTTATTCCCAGTGTTGGTAAACACGCCAAGTCCAAGAACAGCTGTTGGCACGAAAAGTTCTTAATTATATTTTTGTTCTCGCTTGTTTTTCTCTTTTGTTTGGCTTTTATTTACATTTATCATGTTTCCGTTGACTTTGTTCGCCGTTTTGTGCCTTGGCTTGGCCTGCAGCGAGGCCAAGTCCATCAAGAAGTCGCATGTTAACATGCTGGAGCCAACTCTGGGCACGGACGACGACGACTGGCAGGGCAAGTGGTTCCCCTATGCTCCCGGCGAGCCCCACATCCCCCAGAATGTGCAACGTGTGCAGGCAACGGCAGCGACTTTACCTACTGATAATTGGACGGGCAAGTGGTTTCCCTATGTGCCAGGAGAACCGCATGTGGTTAAGGTGACGCCGCAGGAGGGCAGCACCACTCCAAAGGATGGCTGGACAGGCAAATGGTTTCCCCAAAGTCCAAATGAGCCGCACAAAGTACACAAAAAGCCCCTCGTCGAGGAGAACACTCAGTCCCTCAAAGAAATCATCTGCGATGATGGAAAGGTGAGTCACAAAATAAGGGATTTCCCCCAAATAAAACTTATTTTGGTGGTTATTTTTTTATTCCAGAGTAACCTTCGCCTGGATTACGATCCAAATGACATCAGGGATAGCCTGAACCACCTGTGCATCAGCAGCAATCGCAGTCAGTACCAGCCGGACTTGACCAGAGAGGCCCTACTTACAGAGCACTTTCTGCCCAGCGCCTATTTGCCGCCAGCAAAGTGCATGAATGAGTCAATCGAATACACCCATTTGCCAGTCACCAAGTAAACCAACGAACATAGTATTCCTTTGAATCCACTTTCCTTAATCTGAATCTTGAATTGCATTTTCAGTGGCCCCTATCGTCCTTTGCCCGCTGAATATGGCGTGTACTCTTATCTGCCGCCACAACGTTACCTGCGCAACCTGGCCGAGGGCGCCATTGTGATGCTCTTTCATCCCTGTGCCTCTCCCGGCCAAGTGGCGGAGCTGCAGCACATGGTTAGTGGCTGTCTGTATCGCCATTTGATCTCGCCCTCAAAGGCTCTCAGTGCCGAGCGTCCGTTGGCCCTGCTTGCCTGGAGCCGCAGCCTGGAGATGTCCGTGGTGGACCGGCGACTGGTGGCGGACTTTATACAGAAACATGCCAAGCAAGGACCACTCGCGCTGGAGGAATTGTCGCGGGTGGTGGACAAGAGGGAGGCCTACAAAGAGGGACTGACAACGGAGGCGCGCTTGGTTACCACGGCGGATGACTACGAGCTGTGCGGTTACATGCGGGAGGGGATGTAGGCGGGAATATATGTTAACTATTTGTTTGCAATTACAATAACATGTAAATAAACTTCGAATATTTTTAAAAGTGTTTATTATACCAAGGAGTTATTTTTGAGCATATAACCATATATATTCCTGATCAGCATGAAAAGCTGAGTCGATATAACTATCTCCGAAAAAAAAACAAATTTTTACATTTTTTTTTTTTTAATTTTATAAAAAATAATATTTTTTTAAATTTTATTAAATATAATATTTTTTTTTTAATTTAATTTGATTAATTAAATTAAATTTTATAAAAATCTAAATAATTCAATAATTAATTAAATTTAATTTAAAAAATATTATTTTTTATAAAATTTAATTTAATTAATTTTAAAATTATTTAGTTTATTAATTAATTAATGTTTTATTTAATATTCTATTTTTTAAATCCCACCCCTTTTTCCATACCCTTTGTGTCATCGATATCGCACCGTTAAGCCATCGATACATGTCTTGTGTAATCGATTTTATTCCATCTCTAGTTCGGTTCCGTTTAGTTCTCTTTCTCCAGATAAAAATCAACTTCAATAAACGATCGGCCATTGGATCGCCGCCTGGGCTCACCCGCACCCGCAACAACGTCGCCAGCAGCTCTATCCGACGACGGCCATAGCCTATAATAACCACCTCCCGCAATCCCGGAAACTGCCCTCCACCAGCACCGAAAAACGTACGAAGAAGAGGAAGCAGCAACAGCAGCGGCAACAACAACAACAAGAACAATAACAGAGGAGAGGTGAAACAAAGGAGAAGCCGAAGCCAACTTAAAAACAATTAAAGCGTCGATTTGTCGGCGACATAACGTCGGAATATCACGTGATTGGGCAGCAAAAGTTGCTTCGATTTATCCCTGGGAGTGTCACAGCGCCTTTTCTGTTCATATCCTAGATATCCTGCTTGGATTTCAGGCTTTACATAACAACTGCGGCGGTTGCAGGACACATTCAAGGAGAATTGGGGAAAGAAGGAGCTGAGTAAAGCAACTAGTTTAAAAATATCAACCGCCCTAAGAGACCAACTAAAAAGGACCTAAAGCAGCACCAAAAAAGAGCTTGAAAAGATCAGGGAAAGAGCAGCACTTACCAAAGCACAAAAGAGTTTCAAATCACCATGAACAACCTAGCCGACACCGTTGTCGTTGATCCCGGCTTTGGCGGCGGCGACAAGCAACAGCAGGCTGGCCCAGCTCCGCAGGATGCCAGTGTGGTGGTGCCACCGCCAGCCACCAAGCAATCCTCTGCTCTGAAGAAGACCAGTCGCTATCGGAGCCGCTCGCTAAGTGCCTCCTCCACGGACTCCTTCAGCTCCGCCAGCTACACGGGCAGCAGTGAGGATGGAGACGATGTGCCGCCACGCGAAAAAGTCCAAAAGAACTCGCGTGGCAGCTCCGATTTCTGTGTAAGAAACATTGCCGCCCAGCATGCCTTTGGACGCAGAGAAATCGAGATTGCGGAACAGGAGATGCCGGGCATTATGGCGCTAAGGAAGCGAGCGGCCGAGGACAAGCCATTGAAGGATGCCAAGATTGTGGGATGCACACACATTAATGCCCAGACAGCTGTGCTCATCGAGACGCTCGTGGAGCTGGGGGCCAGTGTGCGCTGGGCCGCCTGTAATATCTATTCCACACAGGTGAGTTCGAAGAACATCATTAAATTCATATTTTTATGATTTTTTTTATGGGAATTCAGTGCGAAAACTGCTCATGAATTTGCAATGTCATGTGCTGAATGTTATGAATATTATTCGTCACGAAAACATTTAGCCAAGATTTGTACTCATTTCTATTCCATTTAAATCTATTTAAATTCATATTTATATTCGAGTTTTGGGTCACTTGATCTGGCTGCTGGCTGCTTGGAGGCAATTGTTGTCATGCCAGTCGGTGGCGGTGGCGGCGCAAACAAATGATCAATCAAGCCCATGTTAATCAATTAAGCGCCTGCGGCTCAAGTGTTTGGCAATCGCTGAGTAATTGATGTGCCCTGAATTGGGTCGCCTCCATTTCCAGCATCGATTCGCTGCTCCTGCTCCATAACTGATGCAATTATCACGAGTCTGCTAAGAGAGAGAGACTCTAAACAATTTATGGGTCCTCTAATGAAGCGATCTGAGTGCCAGGGCACATACTCTTTTTCCACCCTATCCATCTCAGGTTTTTATCGGCCCCGACAGGCCGTCACGCTGATTCACCTGTATCACCTGGAGGCTTATCAGCTCTGAGTTCCCACTGCCAAGTGCCAAGTGCTGTGCTTAGCGAGGGTGCAGCCCAATTCCCTATCAGTCCAGATATAAGCTCGATATTACCCCATGTTTACACCGCATTTGCGTGGTTCGATTTATCAGAAAAATATATAGACTTTTGCACAATACTAAGACATATTTATTTAAGATTTCTTGCTGCATTGATAAACTCCAAGTATTGAGATATTTAATTGATACATTTTCTATAGGAAACAAGGGTTTTTTGAAATAGATTTTGGAAATATATGTTTCCAAATATAGCGGAGAAGTGGCAGATTCATCGATAAATCAATCGGAAAAATGTCGATATTGTCGATAAAATGGTTTTTCTTAAAATTTACCTTTAATTTTTAGGTACAACTTGTAGTTGTTAATAATTCACTTTTCTATTTCCAGAATTATCGATTAATAAATCGAAAAAAGCTCGATATTATAGATAAAATGATTTCTCTTAAATTTTGCCTTTAATTTAATGTTTTTAAATGACAAATTGTAGGTATTAATAACCTACTTTAGTAGTATTACCGATCCCTATATATGTACTTCTATCAACCCCATATAAGCCCCATATTACCCTGGATTATATAGCTTTTAGAGTCTCTGAACATTCAGATCAATTTGTATTCAGCAATAATAGTTCTATATTTAATTATGACCTTCAAGGCAATGAGAAATCGATTTGGGTTGCTAAATTATAAAATTGTGCGTCAGAAACCAACGTTAATCACGGATTTAAAAGTGTTTTAGAATGATAAATTAATGTATGCATATTACTTAGGCACTAAAAGCAAATAATTAAAGTGAAACTGTCTGAATAGATAAAGTTATTATTAATAAAAAATTAAAAATACAATAAATATATACAAAAAAATTTTAAAATCTTCAAAATTCCCAACTAAAATCTAAAATTTGCCTTATAAAATCCCATTAATAATCCGAAATTATTTCCAGAATGAAGTGGCCGCCGCTTTGGCCGAATCTGGTATACCAATCTTTGCCTGGCGCGGCGAAACGGAGGAGGACTTTTGGTGGTGCATCGATCGCTGCGTAAATGCTGAAAACTGGCAGCCCAACATGATACTGGACGACGGGGGCGATGCCACGCATTTGATGCTGAAGAAGTACCCAACCATGTTCAAGCTGGTGAAGGGCATTGTGGAGGAGAGCGTCACCGGTGTCCATCGGCTCTATCAGCTGTCAAAGGCCGGCAAGCTGACGGTGCCGGCAATGAATGTCAATGATTCGGTGACCAAGACCAAGTTCGACAACCTGTACAGTTGCAAGGAGTCGATTCTGGACAGCTTGAAGCGATCCACGGACGTGATGTTTGGCGGCAAGCAGGTGGTTGTCTGCGGTTACGGCGATGTGGGCAAGGGCTGTGCTCAGGCCTTGAAGGGACAGGTGAGAAATGAATGGAATTTTAGACAATTTTCTATATTAAAATAACAATTATTTTTAGGGCTGCATTGTTTACATCACCGAGATCGATCCTATCTGCGCCCTGCAGGCCAGCATGGATGGCTTTCGTGTGGTGAAGCTGAACGAGGTGATCCGCAATGTGGACATTGTGGTGACGGCCACGGGCAACAAGAATGTGGTGGTGCGCGAGCACATGGACAAGATGAAGAGTGGCTGCATCGTCTGCAACATGGGTCACTCCAACACGGAGATCGATGTGAATGGTCTACGCACACCGGACTTGACCTGGGAGAAGGTGCGCTCCCAGGTGGATCACATCATTTGGCCCGAGGGCAAGTACATTATCCTCCTGGCCGAGGGCAGGCTTGTGAACCTGAGCTGCTCCAGCATCCCCTCGTTTGCCGTGTCCATCACATCGGCCACCCAGGCGTTGGCCCTAATTGAACTTTTTAATGCCCCGCCCGGTCGCTACAAGTCGGATGTCTACTTGCTGCCCAAAAAGATGGACGAGTATGTGGCCAGCCTGCACCTGCCCACCTTTGATGCTCATCTCACGGAGCTGAGTGACGAGCAGGCCAAGTATATGGGTCTAAACAAGGCCGGTCCTTTCAAGCCCAATTACTATCGTTACTAAAAAAAAAAGGGAAGGCAAGATGGCGCAAGATGCGGACAATAACACACCAGCAATTATGAGAAGAAGCAACAAGAAGAACAACAAGAACAACAAACAACGCCAACGAAAGTATTGTCTTTGCGAAGAAGTAAAACTATTTAAACAATTGTTGACACACACACACGGAACACACACAAAATGATAAGGAGAAGGAGAACACGAAAGTTACTATTACCATTGTATCGCTTAGTTTAGCTCGAGCAGAATTCTTGGTTGCTTTTTTTGGTTAGCATTTAAAAAAGTCTTCGATATCTAGTATTTAGAACTCGCTTTAGCCGCAGGAGTATTGTCTCTGTTCACTAACCCCTCCCCCCTGGACTCTCTTACTTAAAACTATTAACTAATCTTGCCCCTTGAGAATTTACACCCCTTGAAATGTTTTATATTTGCTGGTTGAATTTATTTTAGATAGTTCGTTTGCTTGCTTTAACTAATCCTGAATGAAATATCCAACTGAAAAACAGGATAATGTCAGGATTAAGTAAAGAAGTAAGTAGTTCGAGGCTGTCATAATTTAAAATATGTTTATATATTCGTAGATATCTAAACTATTTAAGATAAAGTTGATTAGTTTTGAAGTTCATAAAATTTCTTTTGAATTTCTGTATTACAAAATTAACAATTTCCATTTAATGTTCTGCAATTATCATTAAAAAAATAACCATTTAAATTATAAAACTGTTCTAAAATAATCTTCCAATTATGACAGCCTTGTACTAACTATGTCAAGTGATCGATATTTAGTCTCTCGTATTTGTTTACGTACTTAATTTGTTAAATGTTTATGCTGCTCCCCGCTTTTTCTCGTTTCGTTTCGTCCAAAGAGAAGTGTTGATTGAAATGCAGTGCAAAGTAATTCCATTTATTCAATTATATACACGCTGGCATATATATCAGATCGAGAATTATATATATATATACACTGCATATACACACAACTAATATGTATATTAGAGAGAAAAAAAGTGAAAAATGTTTGTATGAAAAATTGTGAGAAACGCAAAAACAATAAAAAAACAGATTCTTTATTGAGCAAAAAATGTGAATGAATATATTTTGCTTTTGTATTCATTTTCATGATGTTATTTGATGAATACAACGTCCCAGCAGACAAAAACTTCGTGAAAAATATTAGAAACGGAAGTTTTGCGGATCCCAGGCGGACAAAATTTCCGATTTAGGCTCAAGAAGCAAAAGCTATCATTTTCGGAATCCGAAAAAGATTTCGATTGCGAACCTTTTACGATATCATTATCGGGTATAATCCTATGAATTCGCGATACTCGTCCGCTATTCAGCCGTTTGCCCGTCCGTTTTTGAGCATTTAGCGAAACTAATGCTGAAAATCAGAATCTTTGTCCGTCTTTAATATTTTTAGCGGACATTTTTCGGATCCATCCGCACTAAGTCCGATGTTTGTCTGCTGGGGTGTTTGATTTGCTCTTGCACTTGGTATTTGTACCCAACAATTTGTAGGATTTACTTTTTCCAAAATTCCCCCCCAAAATAAATAGAAACCCTTTTGACCGAGTTTGTTTCAGATGCATTCACTCGTCTATTTCTCTTTTTATTAATCAATATTTTTGCCTTAAACTTGTTATATTTTCTCTTTGATACTTTTTATTAAAATGTAAACTACACAAGAGAGTTACGTTTGTTACCAAAAAATTATACAAATCGTTCTGTATTCGTTACTTTCCTTCTCTTAATTTCTTCGCTTTTGTCGTCGTTCTTATTTTTCTTGATAATTGTATAAACTTTTCTTTTTTTAGATTACTTAAAATGTCGTAGACTACATAAAAATGCTTGTGTAGACGCGTCTTAATTAATGGTTAATGCTAAAAACACATGCCAACTAAGTCTTAACCAAAAAAGTGGAAAAAACGAATCTAAGCGGAGCCGAAAGTTTGCCAGACAGCGGTGGAAACTAAGCTAGTGTGTGTGTGTGTGGCGTATTTGCATCTGGAGAGCTGGTAGGCTGGAGAGGATGGGTGGGGCCTTAGTCGAGGAAGTGCGGCTTGAGGTGCTTCAACATGCCGAAGGTGCGGAAGCGGCGGATCTTCATCACCTTCATCAGCTCGTCGTCACAGATGGCGAACTGCTTGTTCTTCGGATCGTACAGATCCCGCTCCTTGATGATGGCCCAGACCTTCTTGACCACCTCGTGACGTGGCAGGGAGGGGGCGCCCATGAGGGCGCTCAGTTCCGGCGACAGGTTGTAGGCGCGCGTGAAGCCTGTGCTCTTCCTGGCCGCGCCACTGGCAGTAGTTCCGCCGGCAGACTTGGCCTTCTTCTTGGCGGCCGGCTTCTTCACCACCTCGTAGTCGGAGTCGGAGCCAGCATCGCTCTCCGTTCCCGAATCGTCGGCATTGAGGGTCTTGCGCTTCTTCTTGGGACCCGTCTTGTGCTTGATGGGCTGACCCCGCTTCTTGGGACCCGGCTTCTTCTTCTGCTTCTGGGCCTCCTCTTCGCTGCTGCTGTTGTTCTCCACCTCGCTGGACTCGCTCTCATCGTCGGGATCGGCGTCCGGATCCTTGCCGTCGTCGTCCTCGTCATCCTCCTCGTCCTGCTGCTCGTTGATCACGTCCATGACGATCTTGTCGAACTCCTTCTTGCGGTTCAGCAGCGAGCAGTTCAGCTTCCCCTCCACCTGCTCGCGCACCCGCTTGGCCGAGATGGTGGACAGGTCGGCGTCCTTTAGCACCGACTGTATCTCGCGGCGCAGGTCCTCGCTGGAGATGTCCGACATCTTGTTCGCAGACGCGTCTTATTTCTCGCACTGGGACACGTTTTCAGTGAGTCTGCAACTGTTCTTGGTTATCCCGGCTTGTCTCCCAATCCTCGCCAGACCGATTCGTTTACCTGTGGCTCTTTTTTCAGTGCTACTTTTGCTTTTCCTCGCCGATTTTCCGGTGCTCGTTTTTTTCAGGTTTTTTTTTTTTTTTACCAGTCGGCGTCTCCACAGGGTTGCAGTTGTTTAGGGTTGTTGATAATATATCAAAATATCAATATATCGATATTTTTTGTCTGAAAACGATATATTTATATCGTGACATTTTTTTGCCCAAATATCGAAATCATGATATTTTTTTTTGATATTTTTTGATATTTTTTCTTTCGATGGAAAAAGGAAACTTCTTTAAAAAAAAATGAATATGAATGAAAAATCTAATTACATAAACATAACAAACGGCACAGCGAAGTGGAAGCTTTGCGAAAAAGTGATTAAGACGAGTGGAAATTGGTCAAACTTGTCGTCGCACTTGCGAAATAAACATGCAGAAACTTGTCGTCTTTTTATTTAGAGTATTCCCTTAACTGTTGAATCGCAGAATCTTTGAAAATTCAAGAAAAATTGTCAACAGTTAAAAGAATCCTCTAATTGTGCAGAAAAACCTTTTTTTTTTTATTTTACAAAAAATATCAAAAATATCAGATATATCGATATTTTTTTTTTATATTTTAAATATTATTATCATCTTTTCACAAAAAAAAAATATCATCGATACGATATTTTTTTCAAATTTCGACAACCCTACAGTTGTTGATTTTTTTGCCCGAATAACGAAATCGCGATATTTTTAATTGATATTTTTCGATATTTTCATCCTGGTCACTCTGAATTTCAGTAAAATGTAAATTTACATGCTTGGGGTCGAATTCTCGTTTTTGGGGTCGAATTCTCGTGTAGAGTGTAAAAATGTAATTATATCAAAAATACCGAAATCGCGATATTTGGTATTTTCTCCTTGGTCACTCTGAATTTCAAAATGTAGACTGGGACCGAAACGTCTGTCAACCTTTTCTTCAATATATTCGATATTTTTATCGTTCACGACGATCTGGTACTTTTGGTCGCTCGTGCACTGACGATCTGGCACTTTTGGTCGCTCATGCACTGACGATCTGGTACTTTTGGTCGCTCGTTTACGCGAAGTCTGGCAACGCTGGTCGCTCGTGGCATGAGCGACCAGCGTTGCCAGATCGTCAGTGCATGAGCGACCAAAAGTACCAGATCGTCAATGTCCCAGCGACCATAAGTGCCAGATCAAAATATTTAATCGACTATTCGATAGCGAAAAGTCATCAGTAATCGATACCAACGCCGGAACGAAAATAAAATACAACAAAAAAGACGATTTTAACAACATTTAATTGTTTAAAGTGCTTTTTCCGCCTCTGTTCGGTCCCCCAATGTGCAATAAACAATTACACGCATCGTCGGCCGTCCACGTGTCGCGGAAAACCCGAAAAGTGCAGCAGCTGCAGCAACAATAACAGTGGGCTCAAATGAGGTAATTTTGCTATTTTTTATGCTGTTTTATTGTTTAAATATATACATAGCTGTGGATGCGCGATTGTGTGGGTGCGTGTGTGTAATGTGCGTGTGCTCCCCGTCTAAAATGTGATATTTTCAGTGCAATTTGGAGCTCTGCACGAATTTCCCATGCAGCCCCCTTTTATTTAATGGCATTTATTGGCATTTATGTGTGTACGACTGGCATTATGTGTGTTTTATTATCATTTATCGTGGGATTCGCAAAGTTTTCGCTGGCTCGCTGTCCCCTCTTATTCGCCTCTCGCTGCTCCGCTTTGTGCTTCTGCTTCGCGTCTTTGTTTTGCCGGCGTTTCGACGAGTTTGTTGTTTCCTTTTCTTCTTTTTGCTGCGACGCCCTTTTTCCAATTGGAGTCTGGCTTGGTACCTCAATAAGGTTTATGCTTTGTTCATATATTCTCGATCAGCATCAACAGCCGAGTCGATCTAGCCAACTAGTCCCTCAGTTTTCAAACTACACATTTTAAATTATCAAAAAAATTATTAATTTGTAGAACAAATTATAAAAAGTGTTTAAAAGAGTAACCAAAAAACTAGTTAATAAATATTTATAGTTCTGAAGTAAGGTCGATTGAAAAGAAATACATTTAATGTAGTGTATTCGGATAACTTATTCCTAAGTGTTCTATTTTTTACGTGCCTACGGCGGTTAAGGTGTCAGTATCTATTATTTTTGTATATTTTTTTTTATTATTTATACTTGCTAACCGCAGTTATTCTGAATTATAAGTTTTCCTATAGCGCTTGCTTCGGTACATGTACTGATATTGATACAAGAATAAATGCTAAGGCTTTGTTGCAATCCAAAAGTGGATAAGAAATAATTCTCCACTCACTAAACCTAACGAAAATAAAAGAATTATAATATATCTAAGAAATTATAAAGCGTATCCGAAGTTGGTTTCCTTGTTTTTTATGGAATATAATCAGCATTTCTCAAAAAACAAAGAGTATTCAGTATTTGGTAATCTTCCCATATTTTTCTTACAAATCTTTTGTGTATTTTGTAACATTATTAGTCGATTTGAATATTTATTTATTGCAGCGGCTGTGCTCCGTGTTGTCAGTCATCCATTTCCCTATTTTTTCTCAGTTTTCTTTATCTATTTTGTGGCTTGTTGTCGCCCAACAGTGCCTACTGAAAGCGTGTGATCTCTACCTGTTGCTACGCCACCCACAAAACTGAAGGCATACTTTTCACAGACAGTGTAGACAAATTTAATGTTTCAGCGTTATTTTTTTCTGTTTTGGACCAATTAGATGTTCTTGGCATAGTTTTTTCCCACATCTTTCCACGATCTAACATTGCTCATTTAAGTAATCACATAAATTATCGCAGATTATGAAATCAGCCAGCGAAATCGGCTGTTGTTTTTGAAGCTTTTTCGGAAATTTAATTGGGCTCCTTGGGGACAGGTTTTTAAAATTTTTGGAATAAAATATATACATATAGGGATTTAATATAATAATTCATTGTTTTAGGATTCAAAAATTATAACAAGACTGGAGTAGTGATAGTAATTGTTCATGCATTTAAATCGTTTTAAGGATGTTAAAGCATTTATCTAAGCAATTTTATAATTCTTCTACAAATTACTATATTTGATTTTTTTTATTTTTCTTCTATAGTTTACCTTAGTAACTCATAGTATTTATTCGCCTTTTAAAACTGCAAATTACTTAATTTTGAACTTTTTGAACTAACTGCAGGCCTTCTTGAGCGGGGGGCACGAAAATATCTTGAAATTTCCCGCTGTCTTCCCGATGATCTTTGTTTATAGCTGCTTTAAAACTAAATGCTCGCCGTTTCGTCATTATGAAACGACGTCAAAGTAAAAGCACCAAGGAACTTTCGCACGGTGAAAAAATGTTTTTCAATTTTTCGCCGTTGCCGATACCTCTCTGCCTCTGAAAACTTTTCTTCGCCCACACCAAAAATACTCTGACGCGCTCGATTTGTGTTAGTCTTGGTGCCTTCTCGTTCCCATATTTTTTATGCTACCCGCTTTATAATTTATGCATAAAAAAAATAAAGAAAATAAATAAATAAGCAATGCCTGCATTAAGACATTCGGTTATACAGTGGGGTGTCTGGACTGGACTGGGCTGCATAGTGGGCCATAAAAGTCAGCCCACTCATAACTCATAGGCCAAACTATTCGAATGTGACCCTGGGCGAGGTGCTTGACAGTGGCAACAATTAAATGCACACACACACACATTTGTGTATATATTTTTATGTTTCTAGAATGTGCACCATAAATTTTGCCCGGCGAATGGCAAAATTCGCGAATAAATTCCCTTTTTTTCGGTGCATTTGTTTGGCCCTGACATTGCACTTGCAGCAGCAACATGGAAAATAGAAAATGGAATGGGATTGTGCAAATGCAGCAGATGGAAAATGAAAATGGCAATAAATATGTAGTTTCTCATAAAAAATTGTTCACTTTGTTTATGACAATTTCCAAAATTGAAGACTGCAACGCAAAGGCAAAAGAAAACATGAAGAATTTGAATCAAACTGGATTTAGCAACAAGTACAGTGGGTTACATATGGGGTGATTTTTTATTTATAAAAAAGTTTGGTTCATCATTAGTGATTTTTTCTTTCATAATATTATGAATAATTACTTATTTATATTTATTTCATTAATTTATTTTTATTTTATTATCGATTTTTTTATAAATTGATTTGCTTGATTGGTTCTTTAGAATTTTAGGTATTTCAAGTGCTATTATAAGGTTATTTAAGAGCTCTTTTCTCAGTAACTTCTGCTGACAGCAAGATAAAGTATTACAAAAATCAAAAACTGAAGTTTACCCATATAGAAGGTATAAGGCCTATATATTTCCGATACTCACTGTACTTAAAGGGGGCCTGGGAATAGTTCTTGGATGTGCCCACGTAAAAGCGTCATAAAAAACACGCCCACAGCCCATGACACAATCGAAGAAAAGACGCTGCGCCTGGGTAATCCGCCGGCCCATTTCCCCGTATTTTCCTTGAATTTACCCACAGGGGAGGTTGTCTTTTGACGTCGTCGAACACTTGCGCCCAATTTGGCCATAAATTTGAAAAATGATTTTCTACAAAATTCTGCACTCCTCCTCGATGTCGAGAATTTCTGTGTCGCTAAATCGAATCAAACGAATGAGAACGACAACGACTACAACAAAAGTCTGAGGAGCTGAGTCAATTTTCTTATTTTTAGTACATACACGGCTTGTGCTTTTATTTTATTCTCTTAAATGTATATTTCTATTTGCGATAAAAAATATAATTGTGCTAAATTTAACCAAATTAGTTGTTGTCGTTCGTGCTAAATTTATATTTGCAATTTACTTTGATTCTATATGCCTCGCCTCAGCATCGATCGAAAGAGTAATATTGATCGGGGATTAGTCATGCAGGTGGTTCTCTCTATTTATCTCAAACGGCCCACCAGAATCGAATTTGAATTGATTTCGCAGTTTGTGTTTAGAAAATTCAACGAGCATCTCATAAATTATATTTTATATCTGGAATCGGTTCCCCAACGTCCAATTGCCCAATTTGTGAATTTGTTTATTGGCGCAAAAAATTATGCTCCGATCGGGCGAAAGTTATTTCAGAAAATGTTGCTTTTCAAGGTCGTTGGAGCTCGGGGGATGCTTTGCAAAGGATTTTGTGCAGTTAAGATCTCATTGGACGCCGGCCAAATAATAAATATTATTTTTTCGCATTTTTCATTTGGCATATCTTATTGTTGCTCCTTGATATGGGGCTAAGAAAAAATAGAAATAGAAGAAATGTCTCCGACGACTGGACAAAAAATAAAAAATAAAATGTGGAAATATATTTTAGGAAGTCGTGCATAAATAAAAAAAAGTATATAAAGTGTTTAGACTATATTTATATTTGGAATTTGTGATTGAATTAGGATACGTTGAACTTTAATGTCAAGCATTGGATTTATATTATATTTATTTTGCTAAATTTGAAATGTATGTCTTGATATGTATGCTATTATTGGTATTAAGAAATTGATAAATAAACATAATATATAAACCGGAAATCGTCTTTATTGCTTAAATATAATTTAAATTTAAAAAAGTCTTGGGTTACGAATTAAACCAAATGTTAAAATTGATTTTACAGTTTTAAAATATTATAAAAAATACTTCTTATAGATAAGTTAGTTTTTAATGCTAAGTGGGGTTTTAATTTAATTCTAATAAATTGATTACAGATACATACAAATTTGTAAATACTCATTTAATGCTTTCTTAATTTCCGTTTCCTTAATTTCAAAGAAAATCAATCTCACAAAAAATTCCATTGGTTTTTTTTTTATAAAACCAAACGAAACACTTAAAATCCCATTAATTGCTAAATTATGACAACCAAGGTTTTTTTCTCCTGTTTTTCCAATCATCTTCAACCTTTGAGAGACCTTCGCTAATTTTTTTTCCAACTGTAGAACAAGATTAAACTAAGTACGGGGCACTTGCGCATGCCTTGACCCAGAAACCCACTTAGTAGGGATGTTAAAACGTTGGTGATATCCTAAATGCCCGACCAAATGGCAACTCTCAATTTGGTGTAGAGTGCACGGGCGAAAAAGACCGAAAACTTTTTTTTTTTTTTTGAAAACTTTTCGAAATTAAGAGCCGCGCGCCGATCGTACAGAGAGAGCCACAGAGTGGATCTTGGCCGTCGCGTAGTTCTATTTTCGAAAAAGCGTTTTCGAAACGCTGAGAGTGAAAGAGCGGACGCATTTTCGTATAGGAAATGTGAAAGTTCATTGTTTCATTGAGGAAAACTGGTGAAAAAGTCAAATTATCTAACAGTGGCGAGAGGAGCCGAAAGATTTTCATTTTCGTTTCGAAAATCGCCTGTTCGGTTATTCGAAATGGGAGCAGAACGGCGTGCGCGCCCGGAATATCTACTCAGTGGTCTCTGCGGAGGTTTCACGTTTGAACGTCTCTCGAACGAACTCAGGCGATTTTCACGGAAAAGCGCAATGTGAAAGCCGAAAAAGACTAGAAATAGCCTGGCGTGACGTCCCACACAGACGACAGACAGCAGAACCGAGAGCCATTAACACAACATCAGTAGTAGCGGACTATAACGTACGGCGATCGGATCTAATCAGATCGATCTCGATCCTTCTCTATTTTGAAATTAATCAACAAAATAAAAAATAAAGAAATAAACGTGTTAGACTAAGAAGTGTCACGAAAATGCCAACATTCCATTGTTAAAACGAGATAACAAAAACCGACAACGAGAGAGAACACGGATTTCTATGAGCAGGTGGCTGTGTGGTGTTTTTGGTATCCTTTAACAACGTCGCGAGTGTCAAGTGCGTCCAAGTCGTGGGTACTTTATTGAGATGCCTCTCTGAGCAGCTCCGGCCCCCCTGGAATCCGAAACAAAATCCACTCGCGGCAACCACCAGTACCCAGTGGTCAGTGGTTCGGGCTCGGGACCATGCCGGTCATTGCCGATTCCGCCAGCGATGAGCCACCAGCAAAATGTTGCAAACATTGTGAGGGTATGCCTAGATCTTACATCCATCTATTCATACAACCTATATAGTAAAAACCTTATAAACAGAGCGGGAAAAGTGCATTTGTTGAACTCGGTTTAAGTTAAATATTTATTATAAATTACGATAATGACAAACAAGAGATCATTTTTAATTTTAATAATATTTAGGCATATGCCAAAACGTTCTTTTGACCTGATTTTCTTTTAAACTATTATTATTTATTTGATTTCATGAGTTAGAAGTGGTATTTTTGGAATAAAAATCTTAAAAAAAGGAGAACCAACAAAATATCTTATGATCTTAGATTTCAATTAACTAAAATAAAGTAATTAACAACTTTTCTACACAAAAAGTTCGCTAGTTCTTCTAGTTAACCATATAAACAAAGGCCAGAAAAGTGCATCGGCGATACAGATTTCGATTCAGATTCAGGGCGGGTTCGTTAACCGATTCCCACCGCCATTGGGCTCGATCCACCGGCTATTAACTTCGGCCCAAAATCCAAACACAATTGAAAGATTTATGCGCAATTTCCCCCGATTTTCCCTCTTTCCCCCCCCAGCACTTGACTGACTTTGCTGCTTTGGCTTTCAGTTTTCAGTGTTCAGTGCTCAGTTTTTTTTTCCTGCCGCTCCATTTGTTTGTTTTAAATTTTGATGCTGTGCCGTTGTGCTCTGGGCAGCAATTGCTGGGCACTTAGTTTTTCCTGCTTGTACTAGAAAAGAAAAAAAAAAAAAAAAAACCGCTGACGCGTCTACTTAACATATTTTTCGGTGGAAATCATCATGACAGCCAACGCCACCGGCTGCAAAATAGGCCTCGAAATTAGCTGGGAAAAGAAATTTACTTTGCTTTTTTTTTTGAAAATTAATTTTCGCAGGGATTTTGACAACATTAAAATTGTGACCGGAAATGTCAAAATATTTTTGTTTTGGAAAGGAAAATCTAAATTAATGTTTAAAGAGGATTTTTATTTTAATTATAGATATTTTATTAAGTAAAATAAATAATAAAGCCTAAATATTAAAGGCTTATTTTAAAAAATATAAATAATTATAACTGAAAAATTTAATGTTTACATTTATTTATTAATTAAATATGGTTTCTAATTTTTCTTGCAA
Source organism: Drosophila bocki (assembly GCA_008042715.1). Classification (NCBI taxonomy): domain Eukaryota; kingdom Metazoa; phylum Arthropoda; class Insecta; order Diptera; family Drosophilidae; genus Drosophila; species Drosophila bocki. The sequence goes on along the minus strand of VNJY01004615.1, from coordinate 22,483 downwards.
AAATCCGAAAAATCAGTTTTTAATTTGTTCTATTTTGGTTTTCTATTTATCTGATTTTTATATCTCTGAAGCCATAAGCACTTAATTAAGTCCTATCGAAATATGAAAGCTAAAATGATATACATATATCACAAGTTTTGCATATCCAATAAATTTTCTTCTTTGGTTTAAGAGTTTTTATTAGTTTTGAACTATAAATAATCACATGATCAATGCTTTTAGCTAAAATAAAGAAAAAACTCTGCTAGTTCTGAGGTTATATATTAAATCCTATGACTTAAATTTAGTTAATTTACGTTAATTAAACACAAGTGTTGTCCCTAATGAGGGGAGGCTGTGCTCTGTTTTTTTTTCGGGTCTCTCTCTCTCTCGAATTTTGGCTGTGCGTTTTTGCTTGGCACGCGCTCAATGTCAAACTGACCAGACCGCATACCACCGCCCATCGGCCCACCAAATACAAAAAAAAAAAAAAAAGAATCCAACCACCCGCAGCCCTTCTCCGCCTTTAGCTAACGAGCTGTTAAAAATAAAGCAATGTAAAATGTTGTCAACAAATGCAGACATTGTATGAATATATAATGTAGAGCGAAAGGAACCCAGAGCATATATGCCAAAGTTAAACAAAGCGTGGGCGAACCTCCCATAGAAAACGCAGCCAGAGAACCAGAAAATCATGCGGAAAATATTTGATATAGAAAACACAACACAAATATGCAATGCATATAGGAAAGGGATCTGTCGTAACAGTTGACCTTTTAAAAACTAGGAAAGTTTAGGCTTTAAATATATAAGAAAAGTTTCTAAATCTCTCCCAACACTTCACTCTTTTATCATCAAACCTCTTTCATCTTTCTTTATTCTAAAAAATAAAAGCCAATCCTTCCAAGCTTCAACAAATAAACTATTTTACCAAAAGCATTTAAAAATAAATAAATTATTCTAATACCAAGAATTTATCAAATCAAAAAAAGCTACAAGCTACAAAAACATGAGAGCGTGCGCTAAGCCAAATCATCTTGGCCATATTCACACCGACGACTTGTTTACAACAATGCAATCTTGTTTACAAATAACAAAATATATATGTAAAAAGAGTGAGAAAAAATTCCATTTCTTGTGGCTAATCGGAACGTAAAATTTTCCAAGCCTTGACACTCTTTCAATATATTCCGCACATATATTTTTATTCCTTTGATATATATATAGTAATTTTGATGGCTGTGATTAGGCGTTGTGGAATAAAAACTGCAGCTTCTCATTTTGATTTTTTCGTTTATGGCTTTTTTATTTACATGAAAAATGAGACCCAGACGGGCTCGGCAAAATTAGCTGTCGTGCGACAACAACAAAAACGAAAACAGCAGAAGCAACAATAAAATCAACAAATTTAATGAAAATCAAGAACGAGACAGACGCCTGTCCCTTTCCTGCTCGATTTTCCTTTTCCCTCGTTGTTTTTACGACCATTTCCCATGTAATTTTTAGGGCTGAGTGGGGCACAAGGTGGGCTGTGTTGTTGTCATTCTGTGTGTGTGTTCTGTTGTGTATGAGCAACGCTCTTAAACACTTTAAAATGAGTGTCGCCGGGGCTATTTCCAGGCATCATCGCACCTCGGCTGGGGCATTCCTGACATCTCTCATTCGATTGCCTCTTGGGCGGGAGCCTAGCACAGAGATCGTGCTGAACTGTGAATTCAAGAAAGGGGGGAAGAATTTTTGAATTTTTCATTTGTTCGTTCTACTGAAGCATTTTTGGGGAATCAGTCAGGCAGGTCTCTCACTCAACTGCCAATAGCTCATTGAACTGGGTTGGTGCACAGGGGGAAAATGGTAGGAAAAATAAGTTATATAAAATCAAATTTTCTTTATTTTTTAGTGAAAATATAGCTGACATTATAGAGTTCAGATAAAGCTAAACTAGATTTTATTTCATAATATTTTAAAGTTCTTTTAGAGCAAAGATCTCAGAAAAAGGTTTATTTTTTTAATGCCTTAATTTCCTTAAAGAACTTACAAATATTTTCCCAAATAATCCCTCTAAAATCCATCTCTACTTGCACACAATTTCCCTCTCTGTAGATCCAAAAACTACTAACCAGAAAGCACTCAGTTTGCAATTGAAAAATCAATCAACTTGGAGGCTTTTCCAGCCAGACCAAGACTATGGCCAATGGGAAATTCAAAATTTTCTACTTACAACTCGAAGAGCGAAACAAAGTGGCAAATAAATTTGCACTTGCATCATCGTCAACATCATCATGATGATCATCATCATCATCATCATTGGGTTGTATCGTATCGTTTCCCTATATTGTATCGAATGGAATATAGCGTAGGAGGGAAAGAAATGAAAATGAATATGGTTTTGCGGTACTGAAATGTGAATTTCCATGGCAGCCAGAGCGGCATCGGCATGGTGTTCAATTGTTTTTCCTTGCGTTGCGCGCGAATGTGTGAAAAACATGCCGCAAATTTTTTTTTTTGCCGAAAAAGTCAAGCGCCGCGAACAACACATGGATTGTATTTTGCATTTTTGCCCATTTTTGTAGTCAAATTTTCGGTTGTTGTCTGAATCAGCAATACCCTCTTTCCTCGAGCGTACAACGGGGCGTATGAATATCGAAATTTTATTACTCCTGCCGCTTCTCTCTGGTTGTTCTCGTTGTTGTTTTGGTTTTTAGCTTGCGCAATGTTTACATACATTAAATGGCAGCGTCCAGTCAAAGTCAAAATTCATGTACACGCAGAAGAGAACGGCCAAGAGAAACGATCGCAGATTGTTTTTAAGGGAAAAAGTACTTGTTGCAGAGAGAAAAAGTAGGGGATTTTTAAAAGTTTTAGATCAGGTTTAATATTGAATTTGTTTGTAGATATAAAAGTTGAGTTTCTTTAAAAATGTATGAAAAATTATTATATTATTATTATATGAGATATTATTATTAAATTTAATTATAAACTATTTTTTCTTGTGTACCAGTTGTGCATTACTTTTGCATGTTGCAGACACATGTTCGAGAACACACAAAAAAAAAAAAAAAGAAAAATTATAAAACCTAAACAACAACAGCAACAGGCAGTTTTTGGTGTACATATATCTTCCAACGTATGGCATCGTCTATATATCCCACATTGTCCAGTTTTACCTCGTTTTGCAATTTGCTGGCCAAGAAATTCGTTGGAAATTTCGGAAAACGAAAGCGCACGCATTTGTGCAAATAAACAATGTGTGGGCGTGTGTAGGGGGAGGGTAGTGGAAAACAGGTGGGGTGTATGGTGGGTGGGTGTGCGGTGTGTTAGGTGTGTACATACATCTAAGCAAGCGTTTGAATAATTTAGAAAGGGTATATTGGGCCTACATGAGTGGGAGTTTTGAATATAAAAAACAGGATCAAAGATTAGCAAGCTTCATGAAAGATTTAATATTAATAAAAAAAATAATTAAACAAAAAAAGGATGTAAGAATCCCACATTTAAACTAAGGATTAAGCAGCTAACAGTGATCTATTACAAGGCCAAAAATATATAAATCTTTTAAAGTTTAATACAACAAAATATAAACTTTTCTTAATAAATTTAATATATTTAAATCAACACAAAAACACCTTCTATCTCATTTAAGATAAGAAAATATTAAACAAAGCTTTTCTTTTAAAGGGTAACCCTTAATTCACCATCAATTCCTTCAGAAATATTCCTATCTGTACTTGTTTTTGCATTAGCTCCTTTGAGTCTGGCGCTTTTCCTCATATTTTCCTCCAATCAGCGCAATAATTTCGTGTTGCCCCTGGAAACTACTGCATTCCAATCGCACAGAAGAATGGGAAAAAATGCGAAAGATACAGGGGGAAAACGAGACAGAGACATGGAAAAGGGGGAGAGTGAAAGGGGGACTTGTCTCTGGGTTTTCAAGTAGGCAATCTGCAGGTGTTCCTTTTGCCGGATAAACAAATTACCTGCTATACCCCCTTTCTCCCTCAATCTCTCTACAGTTTCATTGGATTCTTTCTGGCTTATTGGAAAATATTTTTCTTGGTAATTTAGTGAAGTTTCCATGCGAAGAGGCATGTGCTTCTGTTTGCTCTTCGTTTCGGTGTGTCTTTCTAAAGGTCGTTCTTCATGTTTCACATTGCCTTTTATTTAATAAACAGATTCGCCTTGCCGCGGTGCTGCATTTATTTTGCCCGCCCGCCAACGAGTGCCGCCTGGCTCGCTTATTGAAACGGAATCCCATGAATTTTTTATTGTAAATGCAACAATTTGTATTCATGGCATCGTTTGGGTCCCGGGGTCGAGTTCAAGATCCAAGACCGGGATGATGTAGCATGACCATTATGACTACGATGGCGGCGACCTTGATTTTGAACTCGTTTCAATGAAAATTGCAGCATTAAAATCGAGGCCAATGGCTGGTCTTAGTACGGAAAATTGGTGCTTAAGCAGGAGGAGAAGAAGGGTGGGTCGTCGGTTGACTGTAAGTAATTCAGGTGAAATTTGTTTTGTCAAGGACGGAGTTTTTTGCTTGGCGGAATTTAGATGAGCAAAACAAATATATACTGATCAATAAACTAAATAATTTTCTATATAAAGTAGTTGGTTCTTTAAAAATCTTCAAGTTAAGGCTAGTAAGCTTAGTTTTATTGACATATAAACTCGATTAATTATCTTAACGATAGAAATTTTAATTTCTTAGAAGTTAAATTGTAGATTATATTTATATAAATGTACTCACAAGTTTATTTAAGAACATTTTGAGTCGGGGAAGTGCAATTTTTAAATTAATTTCAGGACAAACCCATTTAGCTGCTTTCCAGCCCATAAACATCGGATAAACTTTTATGATTATTTTGTGTGTGCGGGGATAGAGAACTCATTCGGGCAACACACACCCTCCTCTTCGCCCTGTTTACACCTCTGTCCACCCACAAAAACACACACACAGATCTCGAAAAAGAGTCCGGCGCACGCCTCATTAGAACACCTTTCAGTTTGCTGTGTAATTTTCGCAACATTTTTAATGGCGTGCGGGGACATTTTGGCACTCGAGTGACCGTGTGCGTTTTACCTCACATTTCCACATCCCCCGGCTCCCTGCATCCCGCCCCCGACACGCTTTTCTCGCATTTTCCTTGGCTTTTCACTGGCTGCGCGTCGCACGCAAAACTATTTAGAGAAGTGTCAAGAAATGTCTGCATTTTGCATTCGCCGTGGCCATTGCAACATCGTCGTCGGTTTCTTAGCAGCAGTCACACGCCTGCCATGCACGCTATATGTACTATAGATCATATAATATATGCTATATACAGTTAACAGAAAATGAATAGTATTAAGGTCTAGAAAAGAAGTTTAAATATATTTATTTAAATGGAAAATATAGAAAGAAAAGAACTTAGAACGTTGGCTACCTTTATCAATACCCTTTGCTGAATATGGTTAAGACTAGGTGACTACCAAAACCTGTTGGGAATTCTAACGATGATTGAGAAGATAGTGTACTTCTGTTTGCCCTTTTTATCTGAAATTGCAAGGTACATTTATGATCTCAATAATCAATTTATATTAAAATCACTACAATTTTAGAATTATGTACATTTTTATTACATTTTTTCAAGAAACTGACTGCTAATTTTTGGCCAACATGTGTAGCTATCCAAGTGCGGGCGGGCGTTGATAAATTACAAGACATTGCAGTGGCTATTTTAAATGTGGCATGAAATTTGCATTTGCATATAATTCGCTTTTTTAGCAGCGTTATGATGTATATATATATTTATTTTTTTATGTGTAAAAAGACTTCTTTGTATGCTGTCAACGGAATCGGTGCCTAATCTTGCCTCGTAGGCGTGGTATCTCTGCATTTGAATCCGTCTTTCTGCCTGAGAAAAACTGTGTCAGATTCCCCATTTGCTTTCGAGTGCATAGAATACACCTCGCTTCGCTTTGCTGGCCTTTCTTTCTAAACAAAAGCAGCATCCAAACACGCAACGCAATTGCCAAAAAAAAATCAAGAAATCAACCAAAAAGAAAATAATACTAAAACCAAAAGAAAATAAAGAAAATTGTCATTTGCGTTGCGTTTTGTTTGTTTGGCGTTTTGTGATTTATTTTCGCTTTGACAAATGCACAAAAATTTGACCATGGCATGTCAAGAAGTGTGGTCATTGTATTTATAATGCCACTCCGATATAGATAAATGGCCAACAGGCGGATTCCGTGGAGAGACAGCTGAGCGATAGATGACTGTCTTCCAGAAAGGACCACACCGCACCACACCGAGAAGAATCGTGATTCGTGTGGCTAATTAGTCACGGATCCGCAAAAAAAAAGTGTTTTTAAGCTACGTGAAATGTTTCTTAAATTAGGCAGGCATTTTTCATGTATTGTATCTTTAAAAATATTTATATATATTTGGATTTTGTGCTGTGCATAATATTTAGGAAATTAATCACACTGAAAAGAGTACAAAGAGTATTATGTATAGTGAGTGATGTCTTAATTTTACCTTATTTTATTCAAACTTAAATTTAAAATATAATTTTTCTAGAATTTTAAAACATTTGCCTTTGAATAGAGAAACGGAGAGGTAACTTTACCCTTTCCAACTTTCATTTGTTAAGCAAACAAACATATTTTCAAAACCTATTTCTGTATGAAGCCCTCCCCATTCCTTTGATTGCTAATTGCTGCACTTTGCAAACAATTATTTCTTGCCTGCTTGCCAGCTTCCTTTTAATTAAAGTACTTTTCGCTCTTGTATCCATGCAATTAAAGACAGAAAAAGTCAGATAACTTCATTTCCGTTGAACAAACGACAACAGCTGGGCGGAGTTTGCCTCCCTGCATATTAATAAATAGTAAAAAAAAGAAGTAAAAATAAAAAGAAATTGTCAATGTGGGTCAGGCAAAAAATATGGCCAAAAGGGAATAGGAAAAAGAGAGAGAATAAAGCCAGACATAGCAAACGCCTATAAAAATAGCTATCTCGTGAATTTGAAGTTGAAACAGGTGCATGTGGCACGAATTGAGTTTTCTTTCGCTTGTATTTGCGGGATATATTTGCACTTGGTAGGGGGTAACTTTAAAGTTTAACTCTTTGACACTTTTGAACTTTGCCTATCTAAGCTTTTCATATACCCTTTCTTAGACTCAGATGTAATAGTTTTTAATTTAAAGTTATAATAGATAAAACAGTGAATTTCACAACTTTTTTATGATTAAATTTGATTTTGTTATATGTAAAAATTAACCTTTTCTAGGCAAGGCTACAAAGGCTTCGTTTTCCGGTAGTTACCCTTCAATCTCTGATTTTTTTGTAATTCTTTTCCTCTGGCAGTGAAAGAAATTGCATTTTACACTCGTTGACATGGCACAAATCTCTGGAATATCTGGCAGCACACACAACTTTTCAATTTCCCCACACAAATCCCAAAACTGCAGAGGGTTACATATAGAACATGCATGTATATATACACGTGCACCAGTGCCAGTTAGTTGGCCCGACAATGCAATCAACATAAATACAAATCCCTAAACTATTTTAATGTCGACTTGACCCAAAAGCAGCTCTCTCGCTGGCTTACGGTCCTGTTGATGTGGTAATGGAAAAGTTTTTCGGTCTAACAAAAAATGGCACTCAAAGAGCCAACTTAAAAACGCATCAAAGTCGGTTTTTGGCTGTTGGCCAAAGCTGCTAACTGGGCGTATACGTAATCAGATGTGCTGCCACCGCTGCCGCTGCCACTGGAAAGTTTTCGGTTGATGCTAAAGTGTTGGCTTTATACTCTCTGGAGAGTCAATTGTTATGTATATATATGTAGAGGAAAACGGTGATACACTTTAAGGCTGTCATTTTTTGGGTCCATTTCGTAGATTATTCACCAAGGCAACTTTTAATGTTTATTGGGGAAAAGTGTGGCAAGTGGCGTTAAGATTATGATAAGCTACATTTCCCTAGAGGAAAGACCTTCACCAAAAGGGAGACCCAAAAATATTTGAGAATTATTTTAATAAAGTTTTTGGGAATATGAAATAGTATATATAAATTATTTATTAGATAGAAATATTGCTAAAGAAAAAAAGAACAAATATTAAAAAATTATACCTTAGCCACATTATTACAATGAATCCCTAAGAACCCTATCTTCTCTTCACTTTTTTTCAGCTCTGACATAAATTTTTATGCTGAAATATTTGTAATTAATTGCTAATTTGTTTTTCAACAATTTCGGAACATTGAACTTTGGGCCCAATAAAACAAAATAAAATCTGGTGCGATAGACAAGGGGGGCAGATATTGATCCTATTGGTGCTGGAACATATGCAGACACTTCAGTTCATTGACATCTTGGTAATATTTTGCCATTAGCTGTGTCCCAATTTCTCGCAACAAAATAATAAATATGGACAAGACGGCGGCACCATAATGAAAATGTAGGCCCAGACATGGCGCAATATATATGTATATTTTACAAAGATTGTGTTCTTCTTTTTGTTTTGCATAAATTGCTATGCTGCCTGCGAAATGTGAAACAATCAAATGGCAATTAACACTTTTCAGGCGAATCACATGTTAATGCCCCATTCCGATGGCTGGATCTCTTGTGCCGCTAATTGATGGGCCTGGCCAATAACCTCCTCCTCCTTCTTCCAGTCCAGCATCTATAGTTTTTCTTTACAATTAGATGGAAATTTGTTGATTTGCATAAATCTGTTTTTTTTTCTTTTCCCTTTTCGTTTGTTCAATTCGGCGGCAGCCTTGTTTAGCTTCGAATCTGTCTGCTTTTGGGCTGACTTTTTTATTGGTTTCAGTTGCGCATTTCCCATCTGAAATTGTTTATGTTTATGCTGATATTTTGTTGTTGTTGTCTGAGTTGTTAACTTAAATATTTGGCTGGCATTGCAGGCTGTATGGTACATTAGTCACCGATTAAATGTTTAGTTTTTTTTTTTTGTTAAAAAAAAGCTCTTTAATAAGCAAATGTCACTTGAATATTTGAATATTTTTAAAATATATTTAAATATAAATTTTAAATATATTTAAATTTTAATTAAATTAATAACAAGTCTTACTTCTTATTCAAAGCCTTCTTTTCATAACAAAACACTCTGCAAACTTTTAAATATTGATGATAAAAATCATATTTATTTATTCTTCGCGTGAGGTCCAACCTTTTCAACCTCAGAGGGTTTTATAATTATATATTATATGTCCCGGTGGGGAGGGCTCCTTATCGTCTGTCGTCGTTGTTAATTGCTCGAACAAAACCAGCGACATCATAACCATAAATTTTGATGGGCCTGCATTTATTTTTAACCCAATTTCCTCCCGTCCAACCATAGTTTTTATATGTGTATGCTTCTTTTTTTTATATGCTTGTCAGCCTTTTAGAATTTATGTTGTGTTTTTTTCATACATTCTTCTGGTTTGTCTCTCGGCCGTTTTCATTCCTTTCTATAAAATAATTTTGTTGTCTTCGCAGCTTGGATTTTTCTTCTATATTCTTTTGGAGACCCCAGGGCGGTTTTGTTTTTGGTCGAAAAAGCAACAGATTTCTTTGCTTCACACGCATTTGACTTTCAAATGAAGGACAAATGTTGTACGGGGCACCACCAACAGCAACAACAAACAAACAAACATCGGAAAATTCAAAAAGGGAAGTGGGTGGAGGTGTTGAGGTGAAAGTGCGAGGGCGTTCTGTGAAAGTTTTTGCATTGCTACGAATATATGTATATTATATATGTATATATCTTCTTCTCTTTGGGGGCTTGTGAATATAAATTATGTGAGTAATTTGATTTTAAACTGTCTGTTATTGCCGGTTTTGGGCCCTATTTGAAAAAGATTGTTGAAAAGTGGAAAAGTTTTGCCAGTAATTGGCCAGGATATCCATTTGTTGTAAACATTTCACAGAAAATAGCAAGAAACGTATGATGTACGACACCATAAAAAAGGTTTTCATTGGCTAGTCCTAACAATTGTGTCTGGAAATTGAAATGTTTAGACTTGCTGAATAGTGGAAAAGTTTTGTCAAACAAATATTTTGTTTCTTGATATATGACTAAAGTGTAATTTATTGCAGTTACAAATTGTTATTTTTTACTAGACATTTTATTTACATTTTGAATTTAGATTTATATTTCTTTTTTATTTATTTCTCTTCAAAAAAAGAGATTTATATATTTATTTATTACCTGTCTAAAGTTGTGCTTCTTTAAAATAACAATTAAATTTGCATTGTTGTTTTAAATTATATAACATTATTTTAAAATATAAATAAAACTTTTTATGTGGTATTTTAATAACAAAAACTAATGTATTGCCATAAACAAACGAAAGCTAAGCCCGTTTAAATCTATATTTATTTGTTTTCCTTGAAAATTCCCCATTAATCCCCACTAGAATCTGCATTGTTTCGCAACATATATTTGGCTTTTGTTTTTTTAATTTAATTTGATTGTCGTGCAGTTTTTTGTTGTTTTTTAATGGCTCAACATAATGATAAAAAATATTTAATTTATGCTGCACACGTTGGAATTGGTTGAAGGGGGCTTTTGCCACGTCCGGCGGCAAGCATAAAAATAGATTTTGGCCCAACATTTGCCACTTAAGCCGTAGCTGTAGAGCAACAGCAACATTTTATCGACACGAGCCAACTGTCAGTCGGAGCGAAATGGGGCTGGGGGATTCTATCGGAGATCGGAGCATCGGGGCCGGGCATCGGGAACTGCGGATCCTAAGCATTGTCAGACTCTCTGAGCCCAGAGCAATAGGCCGACGCTTTTTTAGACCAAATAAGCGCAAAAAGCATCTCACAGATACGCGGCAATGCAAATAACTTGGCACGCATCTTGTCGACGCCGTCGTCGTCCGTCGTCTTTTCTTGTTTTTATTTTCCCGCATTTCTTTTTTTTTTTTTGTATTTTTTTGCATGCATGAAAAGCAGATTCTAATGCATTTTCCTTGGGCCTGCCCGAATAATTTCGAAACTTAACTTGTCCGCTTATGTCGGAAAATAAAAGACAGAGCCAGGAGGAGGTAGTGGGGTAGCCGGTAGCCGTGTACGGGTTCCATGTCCGTGCAGTTTTTGGTCTTGTTTATTTAGGACTACTCGGGCTGTGTCTGTTGGATAATTTTCTACTTTATTCTTGCTTGGTCTGCATAAAAAATGCAAAAACCAAACGTCAGACGAGCATTTTATTTGCTGTTTTTATTATTTTCCCTGCGACTTTTACTTTTTGTTCTTGTCTTTCTTTCTTTTTGCCCATCTGTGTTGTGTGTGTTGTATGTGTGTTTTGTATTTTGTTTTCGGCTTTAGTTTTTTGGTTTTGTGCTTGGAAAATTGTTTTGTTTTGGGCTTTTATTTGGCCCCGGCCGTAATTAATTTACAGGGCAACCGCAGAAAGTCCTTCTACTACAACTAGATTCTTTATTTGGCTTTGCTTACTTTATAGCTGCGGCTGACCACATCGAAGGGGACGGGTTGATGGTATGGTATAGCATCCGATTGGATTGGTTCAGCACAGATCAAGCGCATTTTCTGCATACCCAAAAAAATCATTGGCAAAAATAGCACCGTTTTTAGGTTTTAGGTCGCAAATTGCTCACAGATCATTGGGATTTGAATTGAAATTGAAAGTTAAAAGAAGTGAGTCATAAAGAGATATATCTAGTAATTGATCAAATCAATTATTGTCACAGAAGAACATTTGTTTAAGGAGCAAACCTCCCTTGTCTAATAATTTCCATAAGATAATATAATTTAAGTTCTTTTCATTAAAGATATTTCACTTTGATTGATATACTTTTCATCGTTGCACTTTATGCATTTTATGGCTGCAATATTTTTCCCTTTTTTTTATACTCCAACTTTGTTTTTTTTTGTCTTGCTGTCATTTGTAAATATTTGCTACGCTCCAACAATCAGCGTTTCAATCAAACCGCTGTTAGTTGCCAAATGCAAACACACCCTTCGGTATTCAGAGCTACAAAAAAAAAAAAAAGAAAAAAAGAAACAAACTAAAAGATACATGATCGCCCACACAGATACTCTCTGTCACACAGACATGCATAAGCGAGGAGTATCGCATGCGGAGCTCATAAAAATAAAATGGCGTTACACAAAACTAAACGTTGTATCAACCTTCTCTTCCTCCCTCCTCTGACTTACGGTTAGTGATGGGCGTGAAATGAATGCCAGAACGTGACAAATGTGGCGAAAATATAGGAACCTCTTTTGAGAATTATATAGGGGAACCTTTATTTTAATCAATTTATAAACGTAAGAATCATTAAATACCTACAGGTCATAAGTAACTTTGACTAGAAAAAAAAAGAATAATATGAGTCATAGGAAAAACGGAAAATAAAATTTCGGGTATTTTTAAATGATACGATTTTTAACTTTTATAGGCAAATTATATATTTTAAAAAAATTTAATTTACCCCAAAGTTTATTTTTAAATTTATGAAAAGTTCCATCTTTATGCCATCGAGTCTCTGGGTGTTGTCATCGTCAGTGCAATCGAACACACCTGAGAAATCAATCAATCGATTTGTTCAACTGTAACTGACAACATAAAGTTCGAGCGAGACAGCGAAGAGAAGCAGAAAGAGATAGAAAGCGATAAAAGAGGAGAGGTAGAGAGAACAATCAGTCGCAACATGTTGTCAACAAATTTTTGAACGTTTGATAAAAAAAAAACCAAGAAAAATAAAAGAAAAGCGCTGACTAGCTGACTGTGCCAAATAACCGCTGGTTTTTTATGCGTTAAAAAAAAGAAAAAAGTTGTAAAAAAATAAAGGGAGAATGAGAGAAGTATCGTCAATTGTCAGGCGGCAACACATGTAAATAACTTCAAAAGAAAACAAATGCGAATTGAAAATAAGAAAACGTGAGAACAAAAATACAAGGCCTAAGGCTGGTGGGGGATTATAAGTCTTTTTATACCCTTGCAGGGTATTATAATTTCAGTTAGAAGCTTGCAATGCAGTCAAGGAGTCATTTTCGAGTCTATAAATCGTATCAATTTTTGATCAGCATCAAGGTATTAGGGTTTAGTTTTTGCTTAATGAGAAATTTGTTTAAGAAATTAAATTTACAACAGAACTTTTCATATTTTATATATTTATTTTAATTTGTACATAATATTCACATTATATGTATAATATATTTAAACCTTATCCTCTTCCATTAAAAAATTCAGCACATTTAACTTGAAAATGCAAAAATGTAAGATGAAAACCGCGTTTGAAACTCTCCCGCATTCCCCAAAATCTTGCCGAAAATCTTTGTGTCAAATACCTTTGACAGTTTAGCTTCAAAGCAAAGTGCAGTCGTGAAAATGTTATGTTTCAGAGGCCAACGTTAGTCCATTTTGGGGCGGGCCACCTTTTGATTTACGCCGTCCGGCGTGGAAAAGTGGAAAATTTGTACGCACACGCACGCATTCTGAGGGTGGAAAATGCCGCCACGCATTCCATGTAAATATTTGGAGCAGCGAAGCAGCTGACAACTGTTGCCCTTGTGCAATGCCTAACAAAAAAAGAATAGGAAAAAAGAATTGGAAAAGCAAAGCAAACGCTAAAAGAAAAGCCCGGGCAGCTGGACAACAAATCAGCTTAGATGGGATGCCTCAATAAACTTTTACTTTTGTTACCAACTTTTCGCCTTCGCAGTAAATAGAATCGGAGAAGAAGTCAACTCAAATCCGTCCGACTGTCTGTCTTGTTTCTTTTTTTTTTTTTTTTTTTTTTTTCCTTTGTCCCCTCGGAAAAGCCCGTTTGAGCATCTATTTTCGGAGACGGAGATTTGTGGCGTTCCCATTTCACATTTTCCTCTCTCTCACTCTCTCTGTCTAGATTTTCCAAGTTTTTACCTTTGACGTTGCCTTAAGGTGGCACTAAGTATATAGCTTATATATATTTATATATATATTTTTATTCAGATCTTTAGGGGTTTCAAGGCATTATGTGTTGGCACGCTTGGTCCCTCAAGAAATCCAACAGGCTATTTGGAATCTGATTAAGTTTGTGAATAATCGAAGAAGATGGATAATGGGAGATAATACATTTTGTATACTTGAAGAAATCAAGTCAAAGAGAATTTGTAAGAAGATTTTCCAAGTATAAAGTAAGAATTTTTAGCTAAATTTTTTTTTTAAGTTAGAAAGAAGTAGCTTTTACTTGTAAATGCAAATGAATCAAAGTTGCAAATACCCAGCAGACAAAAACGTTCGTTTATGATATTGAAAATGATAGTGTTGTGGGTTTCAAGCGGACAAAACGTCCGATTAAGGCTCATAAACGATAATAAAGTTAATCACCTATCATGGGTTTTGTGGCAGAAAATTGTATAATTTTGGAATCCGATTAAGATTTCGATTGCAGACCTATAGCGACATCATTATCATGCATAATCCTGACAATTCGCGATAATCGTTCGCTATTCGTCCGTTTCCGTGTTTGTCCGTATTTAATATTTTTTCGGATCCATCCGCACTAAGTCCGCTCTTTGTCTGCTGGGTAATTTTGTAATATTAAGTAAAAATTTATAATTATATTCGACTCTTTAAAAACCGTTTTAAAAAAAGCAGAAAGGGAACTGAATACATTTTAACCTTCACTGAATTTTCCAGATATATTTTCTCTCACAAAAATAAATGCAAATGAATTGATCTTTTGCTGTGGCAGACCAAAATTCATTGCGCAGACAAAGGCGAGCATAATAAATAAATTAAATGCTAATAAATTGCAAAAATGGTATACAGACAGTAAGAGAATTTCCACAGCGCCCTTCTTGTCTTTGGGTTTCTCTACAAATTTTTTTTTGGCATAAACAAAAATGATTAATGCCCACATTGGGGACATGAATGAACATTTTAGAACAAAGGCGAAACAGAAGCCAAAGCCATCAATTGGCAAATGTCGCACGCACATCCATCATAATTATGCGCATATTCGAGTCACAGGAGGGAGAATATTTGACAACTTTATTATGGGCATACGTAAAATGTCCGAAATTGTTGTGTTTTGCACACAGATTGGTGAGATTTACAGGTTTTTAATTAAAATCATTCCATGCGAATCCATCAAATGACACAGGACGTCGTAGTCTCGTCCAGAATTCTCCGTTCTCCTCCGTTCATCGTGGGCGTCATTTGTGGCCATTTGGTGCTCTTAATTTGCTTCATGTGTCAGATGGCGCTGCACTTTGTTCGGTTGTTGCGGTGCAAATTTCTTTAGCGACATTTTCCATTTATTTCTGGCCATTTGTTGTTTATTTATTGCGATTTTTAGGCATGTTTCACATTCGCCCCGCTTCTTAATTGAGATATTTATTTGGCTGCCGTTGCTGCTGCTGATGTTTATAATTTATGAATTTGATGGCTGGTAAATTGGATTTTGTTTCGAGCTTAATGGAAAATTAGCTGATTTAATGAGGTGCTGTTGCTGCGCTACATTTAACGACTACAAAGTCGGTAAAAGAACATTAAATTGTTTTCTATTTAAAAATATATACCATTTCTTATCAGTAGAACTTGCAAAGCTCACACATTGTTTGTTTGAAAATAAAAAGTATTTAAAGTATGAGCAGCTGATGTTCTGACATGTTTTTTAGTTTTATTGTGCAACATCCCAACAATTTATTAATCACTGTTTGCACAAATGTTCGGCACTCAACGCCCCCGACTTGGCCAAGTGTTTAGTTTTGTGGGTGTTTTTTTTTCTTCTTTCTCTCAAATATATATATCATATTTAGCGTATGCCGGCCGGTATTTTGCAAATTATCAGCATTTTTCAGATCAATTGAGGCAGTCCGCGGTGCCAAGGTGGGTGTTATCCAGCGCAAGGCCTTCATTTTGAGGACTTCTTTGACAGCTCCCCGGTTTGACCTTTACTTAAAGCATTAAGTAACCATTATTCACTCGCCTTCTAAGCCCAAGTCGAATAAATTAAAAAGAATAATGCCCCCACTGCCGCATATAGGTATATAAGAGATATAGAAAGCACTAAGTATATGTGTGTCTTAATGACCCTCATTCTTTGGTGTCGACGGCGGAGAGGGAAAATATCCAAAATAGCCGGAGAGCTGCCAAGAAAAATAACATAAAAATTGCCGCAAAATATTTTCTAAATTTTTTTTTGTCTTGCTTTCTAAATATTTGTATTTAGCGCAAGTTAAATAATCAGACAGATTACCAAAAACAGAGCAACAACTCACAGACTAAAGACTACAACAATTCAAAGGCGACACAAAAGCGCATAGTTTAAAGAGCCAAAAAATGATATATACAATGGTGTGCAGAATACTAGCAGTAATTATAAATGTTTTTTAGGAAAAAATTTAAGAAAAATAGATGCAGAAAAGGTAACAAATAGAAAAGGAAAATATACTCAGCAGCAAAATTAACCCATTTATTTTGAAAAATATATTTTTCTCTAGATAAATTTCTTATTATTTCCCCACAAATCTGCTGCTAACTGTCTGGTTAATATTCTAGTCTACTTAAATGTAAATTCATGTGCAACAGCAGCAAAACACCTGTAGTTGAGCATCGAAAAGGTGGCTCCTCGCTGATTTTCCACCAGCAACATTGACGGCAAATGCGCCCGCTAAGCTCTCAATTTTTCATCCCAACAATGTTGCAGCAGTTTCACCTCTCACCTGCCGCTGCCCTCACCTGTTTGGTACCCGCTGCACCTGTGCGCGCAGCCATTGAAGCGTCGAGTTCAACCAGCCAGCCAGCGAGCAAGCTTGTTGTCATTTCGCTGGCGAAGCCAAACACACGTAACTTTTCACATCAAACTTAAATTATGCAAATGTTTGCTCTAAGCGGGCGCAAAAAAGAGAAATTTGGGAAAATTCAGGAAAATATAGAATGAAGCGGATCAGAAGAGCGGAGGTAAATCAAAAGGTAAAAGTTAATTCTGCAAATGGAAAAACTGTGTACACAATGCGAATTATGCAGTTGAAATATTTAGGTGATAAAAAAATTTACAAAAAGTTGAAATTGAAAAGTTTCGAGAGCAGAATAAAAAGTAACTAACGCAAAATAAATGCATGCATTCCAGAGATAAATACCTTTTCTGGTTTTATTTGTGCAGACAAAATTAATTTATATTTTATTTAAAGGAAATAAGAAAATTTAAGCTTCTATGAAATGCAATGCAAATATTTTCACAAGAAAAATTTATACATTTAAATATATTTTTAAATTATTGACAAAATATTTTATAATTTCATTTAACATTTCTCTAGAAATTCTAAAATATTTTCACAGTGCAATATATTCCCCAGACCTAACCAAACTATTTGCTTTAAATTCAAAAATATTTTGCTTTATTTGCACAAATTTCCTGGGCAGCAAAAGCTTTGGCTCTCTCCCTGGAAATTGGTGCATTCAAAAATGTCATCTAATTAATTGAATTAAGTCGACAACTGTCATGGAAAGCGGGCTGTGGCCAAGGATCACCCCCTCTTGGCTCGTTTAGCCGCTAGTCTAATTAATTTTTAGTAGAGAGAAAAGAGATTTCCCGCTGGGATGTGCTTGTTTTTGGGTTTAGACCAAAATAGATGAAAAATATTCGTGGCACAGAAAAAAAAATAAATATAAATACTGTATTTATTTTGGCGCAATATGACACATTTTTGAGAATTCAGACTAATTGTTTTTGGTGGGAAAATGCGGCAATTGGCGGGGCAAAGGTGAGTGGGTGACAGAGTTCGCCATTCTGACAGCAACCAAAAATGACGGTGATATACTCAGGATGACAGCAGCTGCTGCTGCTTCGGCTGCAGTCATTCAGGGAATTCGTGAAAGAGTCCCAGTGACGGGCGAAAATAATATACTGATGAAGCATAAAATAAGCTCAAAGATATTTAGTAATTTTCTTGATTATTTATGGCTTAAATTCATAAAAGAATTTAAGAGACACCATAGAAATATTTCACTAAATATTCTATTATTTGTATGTAGACTTTGAACCTAGCAACAAAATCAAATGTCTATGTTATATGATTAATTAATTTTCTTATTTAATAAATTAAACCCTGATTTATTTACTCAAAGAAAAATATATGTATTAAGTATTAGTAAAACCTTTGACCACTTTTGTTAAGCTTTGATTTAGATGGCCAAGAACTCGATGGCTGTGATGATGAATGAGGTCTTGTCCCCTTTGCCGTTGGCGTCACTGGCAAGCGGATTACCTGCTAGCACAATTAAGTTTTCGGCACGTAAATGAATCATTCAAATGGCTTTTCTTGCTCTCGTTTCTGTGTGCTTTTCCGCGCGCTCTCTTATCCTCTCCATCACTTCTCTAGTCTCTAGATGTTATTTGCTTTTCCATCTCAGTATGTGGGGGCGTCGGCGTAGCTCATACGCCCCGTTGTACGGCCGTCGGCTCGTGTTGTGTGCAATTAATAAATTTAATTAAGAAATAATGCACAAGCCCGCGGTACGACTGGGCGTCGTCGTCTTGTGTCGCTCTTTCAAGTGTGAAAATTATGATTATTTTCTATACATCATTTTCTATTTTATATGCGAAATTTAACATGCAAAATACAGGAATTATCCCCGTACCCGTTCAGCGTCGTCGGCTCTTTAAAACTATTTGGCTTAAATCATAAATCAAAGTGTATGTGTGTTTTTCTGCTGGCCCACTAAGTTTTTAATTAAATCTCAATTGCCGCACCATGCATCACCGCACTTAATCCGGCCAAAAACATACAAAGTTGAACACCATAAATTCAATCTACACACACACAAATTTATTCATGGCCAGGGAAGCACGAACAAAAAAGAAAATCTAAATAATTCACAATGGAATTTCCGATATTGAATTGTGTAAAATTGGTGTAAAATCCGCTCACATAATTCAAGCGAAATGACCCGTAGCACACGACATTGCCTTGCCAGGCAAACGCTTTTATTGCACATACTGCAATGGTCATGACTGTATGCGGGTGACGTGCGGTTTTGGTAGCTGCCCTGGCGCTGCTCAGGGGCCTGCATTTGGCTGCCTCTGGCAGCCAGTGGGCAGATGGCGGTCAGGCACAGCAGCCGCCCGCATGGCAACAGCTTACAGGCGGCGGAGGAGGATGAGAATGCAACAGAATTTAGCTAACCCAATGGCCGGCAAATTGCCAAGGCTGATTTGAGAAGGCTTTAAGGAATAAGCGCCAGGAAGGGTCATTAAATGAGAAAATAAAAATGAATCAAAATTAAATGACTCAAACAAGTATAATATTTAGGTTCTTTTTAAAACTAAGAAAGTTTTTCTACTATTAGGAATATGTTTTCATGAATTTAAGACAATACAATTAAGGCAAGCCACCATAAATACATAATTTTAAGACGTTTTTATTTCTTACTTTACTTGTTTAGTTCCTTTCCTGATATAAGGGCTACTTTTGC
Organism: Drosophila bocki; assembly: GCA_008042715.1. NCBI lineage: Eukaryota > Metazoa > Arthropoda > Insecta > Diptera > Drosophilidae > Drosophila > Drosophila bocki. The sequence goes on along the minus strand of VNJY01004615.1, from coordinate 3,070 downwards.
GGGTCATCTTCTCATACAAACCATGACCAATTTGCAGTCAAATTTGTAGTGCGAAAAATCTCACACGTGTGTACATTAAAATTCCCAACTGGTTCTAGAATCCCTGGAATGAAGTAATGGTTGCCAGCTTGAGGTATAGACAGTGGCGAGCACGTGTGGATACTTGTTTGAGATATTACATAATTATTATTAGATAGACAATTATGTGCTATTACATAGTTACTTACCCTTAAAGAAACTTAATTTTTTCTCAAATTCTATAACATTTTTCTCTAATATTACACAAAGCAAAGTCAAAATAAATGACTTTCAAATGTTGTTCTTGAGTTAATAGTCAAAATAATTAAATCTTTTTGGCAGCCAGGATCAGAGTAACGACTAAAATAAATATTTGATAGTTTCATTAAATGCTTTTATACTAGACTTTCTTCAAGCATTCACAAAAATAAGATTTTGAAGACCATTTTAATGCCAAATAGTTTACTGCTCCCCCAACACGAACCAAACACTTTTTGCAGATTATATTATTTTAATCAAAATATTCTGGGGACTATATTATGTTTCAAATTGATTGGTCTCGGCCCAGAGGGACCTTGAAATAGTTTCAAATGGGTCTGGCTACGAGTAATTGCCCCGAGACTTGGGTCCTGCCAATTGACCAGCGCACCAGAACCGGTCCGAGTGCTCGGGAATTTGACTATAACTAGTCCCTCTTCAAGCTGTCAGATCCCAGTTCATCATTGTAATTTCCCTCTGCCAAAATGCATAATAATAATATTTCCCACACACATACACACTCGTTTGTACCCCCTGGTGATGCTCTTTTTATTTTATGGTTATAATTTTCGACCATTGCAGTTTTGAGTCATCGCTGAACTATTGCGAAACTATGCGAATCTGAACATTTTGCTATTTTTACAGTCCTTATTGTTGTTGCCGCCATTTGGCATGCGCTGAGTGGCCAATAATATTTGCAATTATTTATTTCGGACCCGCGGACTGTGCGGGACTCGAGAAGTGAGGCCGAGAAGAAGGAGGGTTTATTGCCAAACCGTTGAAATATTCACCATGAATAATTCTCTATACACGGTGTCCCCGGCTCTTCCGATTTTCCCGTCCGGGACCGGCCCCCCTTTTGGGGAAAATGTGCAGAACGTGCGAAAAACTTTTATGTTCTAAGAGATTTTGCAACTTTGAACTTTCGCGGCGTGAACATGACGACATAATTGCACTAAGAAAACTGTTGCAACACACGCTCAACATTTGCTAGCAATTAATAAATTGAGTTTTATGCGCGATGTGCGCCAGCCGGGGGCCGTCTGTCCCCCCCTCCGATTTCCCTTTTATCGTCACTATTTTGTAATGTTTATGAATGAAACTGCGAATTTCTCGTCTCAATTGGTGTCCAATAAATTGCAATCACACTCGCAAGCAGGCTAATTAATTTGTAGATCAGAATTATGATTAGCGGCGAGCCAGTTGCAGCTGTTTTTCTTTCTTTTTTTGGTTTTTTTGTGTGTGTTTCATCGTCGCAGCCTTGGAAAGTGCGTTGACCAACGTGGCGTATGCGCAATCAGTTGACATCCCACACAGAGACGCTCGTGCAGTCTTTTGGTCTTATGCTAGAATCTCCCTCGCTTTCCCTCTGCTGCTGCTGCTTAGACAAATTACATGCTGCTGTGTTTTGTTTATTTTGTGCTCTGACTAATTACTGTCTCGTCTTCTTTGTATCTTTGCAGGTGAGTCTTCCTTTTTGTGGGGGGACCAATTGATTGGAATCCGCGCCAGATTTCGTGAGTGTGGGAATTTATGATTAGTAAGAAATACAGGGTAAAACCCTTGGACTCTATTATTTTTATCATCAATATTAAAGTAATAAAGTTTTTCAGTTGTAATATCAAACTTGGCTCAATAAATAGTTCCAAGTTTGGTCTATAAAACCTAATTGCACTTCCAAAAGTTCGAGTTATGGAATTAAGACTGTATTCTCCAACTAATGAGGGCCTTGTCCAATCAATTCTCACCTCGTTCCCATATTGGCTGTCCTCGGTTCGGTGGATTTGGTTTATTTGGCGGAAGGGTATGGCCAGAAGGGGGAGGAGCAGGCGAAGGCGGAGGCTTCTTTACAATATCACAACACAAACTTGACCGCCGACGTTGCCAAAAAATATTGTTGTGCTTGCCATTAGTATTGGTATTACTTTGGCTGTAGATGTTGTTGTTGCTGATGTTTTGGGGAAAAATGTTGACGTGCAAATTGCAAAGGCAAAAGTTTTTCCAATATTTATACGTGGTATGTGTACTGCTTAGGGGTATATTGTAATTGTAAGGCAGTTGTCGAAAATTATATATAGTATGTCAGTGTTATTATCGAAGCATAGCTTATCGAAAATATTGCCTATTATCGAAAAGTTTTGTTTAATTAAAAACTTGTATGTATAAGTAAGTAAATTATTGATTGAATCTCTATTTTATCAAAAATATTAAATAGGAAAGGAAATGGAATATTATATAGGGTAAGGTGGGGTAAAGCCGACCTAGTAAATGGTTTTGGCTATAACATGCTTATTTTACATCGGATCAAGTCGTTATATATACCAAATTAAAGGTTAGACTTTTGCGCAACTTTCTATGCATAGCATTTTATTCATACCTTTAAAAAGTTTTGAGATACAAGCGTTTTACGAAAAAGTTCATTTTTGCTATGTTCAAAAATGATGGGGTAAACCCGACCGCCTATGTTTTTGGTTGATTTAGTACAGATATAACCTAAATATAGGTTTTGCAATGATAAATCAATCAATGTTATATTATATAATGGTAATAAAAGATAATAGAATTAAAAAAATGAAAATAGCAAAATAATTAATCAGTATCATCTGATTCGCTGCTCAAATAGCTTGCTGGCGTTTTTTGGTTCGAGTTGAACGTCTGGTTGGCTGCGATGCTGATGGTTTTGGTGTGATTGTTGCTTTTTTGGATTTTTTGCGGCAGGATTTACCCCACTATTTAGAGGTCGGATTTGCCCCACCACGTAATTTTTCATAAAAACGCAATTAAAAAAGAAATT